>PJEM01011759.1:0-51888 GCA_004023845.1 Helogale parvula | reverse complement strand
CCCCGCTCTCTTTCCCCCTTCCTCTCCCCATGGTCCCCTGCCAGGTCTGTCCTGTTAGACCTATGAATGCAGACATATGGTATCTATCCTTCTCTGCCTGACTTATTTCGCTTAGCATGACACCCTCGAGGTCCATCCACTTTCCTACAAATGGCCATATATCATTCTTTCTCATTGCCATATAGTACTCCATTGTATAGATAAACCACAACTTCTTGATCCACTCATCAGTTGATGGACATTGAGGCTCTTTCCATGATTTGGCTATTGTTGACAGTGCTGCTATGAACATTGGGGTACATGTGCCCCTATGCCTCAGCACTTCTTTATCCCTTGGGTAAATCCCTAGCATTTTTGGATATTTCTACAGCCATATTTGCTTATTTCATTCTCTTTCCTTTTTTTTTTCTGTTATGGATTTTTTTTCCACTCAAAGACAGTGGCCATTTTATTTCCGCCTTGAGTACCCAGATCCCAATCAGCTTTTATTCAGTTTTTTAAGTATTGCTTTAGATTTTCTCTCATTACATCATCAACCTTCTTGTGTTCATATCCTTCTGTCCTCTATCCTGAGAGCAGTTCCGAGTTTCAGCCCTGGATTCTCCAGCTGCAGGAGATTGCTTGTTTAACCATGATAAATCGTCAGGAGAAAATTGGGTCTTTTTTCTCCTATAATTTTATTTGTTTAAATCTTGACTGCTTATAGTAAATATCCTCTCCAAGATAATTTCATTTCCAAATAATTTGGTATCTGATTTGACGCAGCTTGAGTGTTTATTTTGGGGATATCGTTTTTCTTTTATAATGAGTTTCCCACAATAGCTTTGTTTAATGTTGTTACATCTTTTTGCCTGGCTACCAGCAGGATTGTGGTACTTTCACGGAGTAATATTAGTTTACTAATAGTAATTACCTCTCAGGAAACCTCTTTGTTGGCAGTAGCATTCGATTTGGTCTTTATCAGAAAAAAATACAACTTTTGAAAAAATGTGATCAATTTTTTAAAATCTTAAGGAAATATGATTAATTTAATCCTATATGATTTGTATAGTGTTTTCAGTCCAGTGATTGTTCACATGTTACGTAAATTTCATTTTCAAGATCCTAAGGAATGACTGATAACAATGTATTACCTAAGTAAGGCAATTGAATGCTTTCTTTTAGGAAAGGGTACTAATTCAGGTTTAATTCTTTAATGGGGTTGGTCTAGGGAGATGAAGGTTCTATTTTCGATCCATAATTTCACATATGTCAAATGTGAATTTACATGGGAACTCTAATAATGGCCTGTCTTTGGTGGTTATTTCCAAGATGCTCTGAGCATTATAATTAGCCATAAGGAGAGCACTGACCGACTAATCGGGGATCCACATTCTAGTTACCTGGAATGGAAATGAAATGCTTTATTTCAGAAAGTCACTTCCTTCATAAGCAAGGAACAGTACAAATCACTTTAAACTGTCTCTAGTCAATTCTATTTGGAAACCAGTATGGGTCTCAAGATTTGGGTCATGTCGTTTTGCAGCGCCTGGGCAAATAGTTAAACCCAGTCCAACAACTTCACAGATTTCTAGTTAGTAAATGTCTTGGAACTGCTTCTGATTCTTATTACCTAAAAAAAAATCAGTGGTTAGACTTCTCCGATCCCCCAGCCCTGTTGAATTTTACGTGTTGATGTAGCCATTTGCTCATAGGGCCGTTTCACTTCATCAGTCAGTAAACAAATATTTATGGCATGCCTACTATTTTCCAGGTTCTATATTAGGCAACAGGAATATGTTGGTGAATAAAACAGACATGGCTTCTCATGAAACTTGCCATCCGGCTCCTTAAGCAATTAAGGAAATTAAATACTAAGGATCTTGTAGAACCACAATCAATGGTAGCTCTGAATATCATTGAGTCCTGCAGGACCCTAGTATAAAGTTACATCATGTACAATACAGCATTATTTTTTTAAATGTTTTATTTATTTTTGATACAAAGAGACACAGAGCATGAGAGGGGGAGGGGCAGAGAAAGGAGACACAGAACTGGAAGCAGGCTCCAGGCTCTGAGCTAGCTGTCAGCACAGAGCCTGACGCGGGGCTCAAACCCACGAATGTGAGATCTGACCTGAGCCGAAGTTGGAGGCTTAACCGACTGAGCCACCCAGGAGCCCCAACAGTATTCTTGACTGTAGTCACTGAGCTGTACCTTACATCTCCATGACATACTTATTTAGTGAAAGTTTATATCCCTTGACTCCTTGTCCGCCCATTCCACAACCCCCTCTCTGTCTGACAACCACCAATCTGTTCTCTGTATCTGGGGGGTTTATTTTGTTGTTGATTTGTTTTGTTACAAAATTTCATTAGTTTTTGTGTCTGAGTGTGTGTCTGTGTGCATACATGTGTATATATGTATACATATAGACAGTGAAACCTTGGGTTGTTGGTAACTTGTTCTGTGAGTGTTCTGCAAAATGAGCAAACATTTTTAATAAATTTTAACTTGATAAATAAATGATGCCTTGTGATACAAGTAGTACATGATGCCGAATGTCACATGATCACAACTGAGCCAATGGTTCATCTCTCCGCCCCCCCCCCACTGTGTGATTGTGGGTGATTGGCAATGTAATGTCACATTTCTACTAAATCCTCAAAAGGAGGCAAAAGCAAGTGTTATTGGATAGGTTCCTTGTTAAAGTTTCACAAAAAGAAAGATTCTATTGAGCCAATAGTCAGCAATAATTCTGTTAGTGATAGTGAAAATCATCCTAACCCTTCTCTCTCTTATCTCCCTCACACCAGCCACAAAGGTTTTCAAAGGTAAGTGCAGGTTAATTTACTTATTTTTCGTTATATTTTGTATTTTCTTTATTATTTTGTATTATGACAGTATTGCAAACATTTTTATATGTATATTTTTGGGTTGTGGAACAAATCATCTGAGTTTCCATTATTTCTTATGGGGAAATTCACTTTGATATACAAGTGCTTCGGATTACACTCATGTTTCTTGAATGAATTACGCTCACAAACCAAGGTTTTAGTCTGAGTGTGTGTGTGTGTGTGTGTGTGTGTATAAAATCTGCTTTATCTGTGCATCCAGTGATGAACACTTTGGTTGTTTCCATTCCATATGGCTATTATTGATGCAATGAATTTAGGGGTACACATACCTTTTCAAATTAGTGGTTTTGTTTCTTCTGGATAAATACCCAGAAGTGGGATTAGTGGATCACACAATAGTTCTATTTTTAGTTTTTTTGAGGAACCTCCGTACCAGTTAACATTCCCATCAACAGTACACGAGACGGTCACTTTTTTCCACGTGCTCACTAACACTTGTTATTTCTTTTTGATAATAGCCATTTTCACAGTTGTGGGTTTGATATCTCATTATGGTTTTGATTTGCATTTCATTGGTGATTAGTGGTGCTGAGCATTTTTTCATGTGTTTGTTGGCCTATGTGTTCTCTGGGAAAAGGTCATTCAGATCCTTTGCCCATTTTTAAACTAGATGATTTTTTAAATTGAGTTGTATGTTTTAAATTTTTAAAAATATTAACACTTTACTGGATATATGATTTGCAAATATCTTCTCCCATTTAGTTGGTTGAGGTTTTATTTCTTTGATGGTTTTTTCCTTCACTGTGCAGAAGCTTTGTAATAGTTTGTTGCCTCCTTTGAAGTCATATCCAAAAAAATACCTCCAAGAGGATATCTAGGAGCTACTGCTTGTTTTATTCTACGAGTTTTATGGTTTCCGGTCTCATATTCAAGTCTTCAATCCATTTTGAGTTAATTTTTGCATATAGTGGAAGATAGTGGTCCAGCTTCATTCCTTTGTATGTGGCTATCCAGTTTTCCTAACACCTTTTAATGAAGAGACTATCCTCTTCCTATTGCACAATCTTACCGACTTTGTTATAAACTAATTGGCTGTATATACATTGGTTTATGTCTGGGTTCTTTATTCTGTTTCATTGATATATGTATTCAGTATTAGGCCAGTACCATACTGTTTTCATTAGTATAGCTTTGTATTATAGTTTGAAATAAGGAAGTGTGAGGCTTCCAGCTTTGTTCTTCTTTCTCAAGATTGCTTTAGAATTCAGGATCTTCTGAATACAAGATGTATTCTTCCAACCCACGAGCATGGACTGTCTTTCCACTTCTTTGTCTCATCTTCAATTTCTTTCACCAATGTTTTATAGTTTTCAGAGCATAGGTCTTTCACCTCTTTGGTTAGGTGTATTTCAAAGTATCTTACTATTATTGGAGCAGTTGTAAATGGGATTATTTTCTTAATTTATATTTCTGCTGCTTCATTAATTTTTAACTTATTTAAGGTTTTTTTTAACGCTTATTTATTTATTTTGAAAGCGAGAGAGAGAGAGAGCGAGAGAGAGAGAGAGAGAGCGAGCACAAGCAGGTAAGGGGCAGAGAGAAGGAGAGACAGAATCTCAAGCAGGCTCCACACCATCAGTGCAGAGCCCAATGAGGGGGTTGAACTCATGAACTGTGAGATCAGGACCTGAGCCAAGATCAAGAGTGAGATACTTAAATGTCAAGGTATGTTGTTTATTTGAAAATTTTCCCATTTCTTGAGATAGGGTTATAATGTTCTGAATCTCACTCTTAGAACTGCTCTTGCTGCATCCCATAGGTTTTTGTATGTTGTATTTTCATTTTCATTTGTCTTAAGGTATTTTTTAGATTTATTCTCTGATTTTTATGTTGATCATTTGGTTATTTAGTAGCATATTATTTAATATCCCCATTTTTGTGATTTTTTCCAGTTTTTTGTGTGTGTGTGATCAGTTTCCAGTTTCATATCATTGTGGTCTGAAAAGATGTTTGGTAGGATTTCAGTCTTCTTTTTTAGTGTTTATTTATTTTGAGAAAGAGAGAGCGAGAGCAAACTGGGGAGGGGTAGAGAGAGAGGAGGAGAGAGAGAATCCCAAGCAGGCTCCACACTCAGTGTGGAACCTGACTCAGGGCTCAATCTAGATCATGACCTGAGCCAAAATCAAGAGTTGGATGCTTAACTGACTGAGCCAACCAGGTGTCCCTGATTTCAGTCTTCTTAAATGTATTGAGACCTGTTTTGTGCCCTAACACATGATCTTGGAGAATGTTCCATGTGCACTAGAGAAGAATGTGTATTCTGCTGCATTTGGATGGAATGTTCTACATATATCTACTGAGTCCATCTAGTAGTCTAATGTATACTATGTGTCCTTTAAGGCTGATGTATTTTTTATTGATTATCTTTCTGGATGATCTTTCCATTAATGCAAGTGGGGTGATAAAGTTCCCTACTATTATTGTATTGCTGTTGATTTCTTCTTTCAAGTCTGTTAATATTTGCTTTATATACTTAGGTGCTTTATGTTGTGTACATAAATATTTATAACTGTTGGGTACATAAATATTTATAACTGTTATATCTTCTTGCTGGATTGATCACTTTATCATTATACCATGCCCATCTTTGCCTTTTATTATAGTGTTTGTCTGAAAATCTTTTTTACTGATCTAAGTATAGCTATCCCAACTTTCTTTTGGTTTCCATTTGCATGACATTTTTTTCCATCCTTTCACTTTAGTCTGTGTGTGTCTTTCTATCTGAGGTGACTCTTGTAGGCTGCATATAGACGGGTCTTGTTTTTCAATCCAGTCAGCCATTTTATGTCTTTTGATTGGAGAATTTAGCTCATTTATATTTGGAGAACATATTTCATTTACACTTAAAACAATTGTAGATAGGTATATATTCATTGTCATTTTGTTAATTGTTTTCTTGTTTTTTTTTTTGTAGTTTTTCTCTGTTTCTTGCTTCTCTTGCTCTTTCCAGTTGTGGTTTGAGGCCTTTCATTAGTGTGATATTTAAATTTTATTCTCATTTTGTATCTCATAGTGTATCTGCTCCAGGTTTTTGCTTTGTGGTTACCATGAAGCTTACATATATCAGCCTATGTATATGCCAGTATGTTTTAAGTTGATAGCATGGTACTTTTGAATGCATTTTAAGACTGCATTCTTACTCTTTCACAAGTTCCATGTTTTTGATATTACATTTTATGTCTTTTCATTTTGTATATTTGTTAACTAATGTTTGTGATTATAGTTATTTTTACTACTTTTGTCTATTACCATTCATGTTATTTTTATAAATGGTTAGCCCACCAACTTTGCTGTTTACCAATGAGATGTTTTATTTTCATATGTTTCCTTATTACTAATTAGTGCCCTCTCTCTTCAGCTTAAAGGAATCCCTGTAACATTTTTTGTAAAGCCTGTTTAGCGCCAGTGAATTCCTTTAGTTCTTGATTCTTTGGAAGACTCTTTTTTTTTTTTGTCCTTTAAATCTGAACGATAATGTTGCCAGGTAGAGTATTCTTGGAAGTTTTGCTTTCAGTACTTGGAATACATTTTGCCACTTTCTTCTGGCCTGCATGGTTTCTGCTGAGAAATCTGCTGATAGTCTTATGGGAGGGAGTTCCTTGTACATAAGTTTTTTTCTTGTTGCTTTTAAGATTCTTTTTTTTATCCTTAACTTGTGACGTTTCAATTATAATGTGTCTTGCTGAGGCTCTTTTGGGTTCATGTTATTTGAAACTCTCTACCTTTTTGGACCTGGTTGCTTTTCCTTACCCAGGTTTACGGAATTTTTTAGCCATTATGTTATCAAATAAGCTTTCAGTTTCTTTCTTTGTCACTCTTCTCTTGGCTCCCTTATTAAACAACTATGGTTTCACTTGATGTTATCCTATAGATCTCTTAAGGTATCTTTGTTTTTTGTAATTCTTTTCTCTTTCTTTCTGATGTTCTCTGTGGGTTCGTTCCACTCCCTTGTCCTCTAGCCACTAATCCATTCTTCTGTTTTGTCTGTTTTGTTATTGAACCCTTCTAGTATATTTTTAAGTCCAGTTATTATGTTCTTCAGCTCTGTGACTTCTATTTGGGGTTGTCTTATATTTTCTTTCTCTTTCTTGAAGCTCTTTCTCCAATGTCATCCCTTCTTCTCCATGATCATCTTTATGACGATTATTTTGAACTCTTTATACTTCATTATTTTGAACCCTTTGACTTACCTCCATTTCATTAAGGTTTTTTTTTTTCTGGGGATTTATCTTGTTCTTTTATTTTGAACATATTCCTCTATTTCTTCATTTTTTCTTCACTCTCTGTGTTGGCTTCTATGTATTAGGTGAAACAGCTATCTGGAAGGAGTCGTTATAGGAAGGCTAAGAGTGTGTTTCTGTCTGCTGTTTGTGCAGTCCCCTGGGGGTGGTAGTGTGCTAAAAACTCTCTCCAATTGTTTCCATTCTGTGGGGCTCAGAAATACAAGTGCTTCGGGCACCCAGAGCCAGGCATTCAAAAGGCATCCTGTGTGTAGACTGTGTGTATCCACTAACTTTGTTGGGGCCAGGGGGAGCATTGGACCACACTTGCTTGCCGGATTTAATGAGGTGGGTCCCTGAGTGAGTGCTGGGGCAGAGCATGTGACTCTAGCAATATAGAGGTAGAGTATAAAATGACTTTCTCCAGGGTTGGTGATGGCAAGGTAGAAGAGTAGAACAATGGCCTTCAGTGCCTCCATTACAGAAGAGAGTTCCAACAGACCCTTGCCCCTCGAGCAGAAGCTTTACAGTTAGCCAGCGAATCACCTTCACATGTGGTCTACCTACTTTTCAGCCTGCTGCTTTTGTGGAGAGTGAATCTGTGTGTGACTCCTTTAAGAGTGGAATCTTAGTTTTTACAACTCTTTGAGTCTGCTCGATGTAAGCCCTGGTTTTCAAAACCAGATACTTGAGGGTTCTTTTCTCCATTGTAGGTCCCAAGGTTTGGGTTTCCTGTTGTGAGTTCGAACCCTTCCCGCTTCAGGGATATGCTCTGTGTTTGTGAGATTCTTCCTGCTTGGGGTGTGGTGGGGTTTTGGTGAGACTGTCTCTGCCTCACCTACCTGTCTCAGTGTGGCCTTTTTATCCTTTGTTGTGGAGGGGCTCTTCCACTAGTCTTATGGTCTTTTGCAGAGAGAATTGTTGTATAATTAGCTGTAGATTGGAGTGTTCATGGGAGGAGATGAGTTCAGGGTCTTCTAACGCTGCCATTTGAACTACCCCCTTTTTCCACATGGGTATTTTAAAACTCACTCCACGGGCGCCTGGGTGGCTCAGTCGGTTAAGCATCTGGCTTCAGCTCAGGTCATGATCTCACAGTTCATGGGTTCGAGCCCCGCATCGGGTCTGTGCTGACGGCTAGCTCAGAGCCTGGAGCCTGCTTCGGATTCTGTATCTCCGTCTCTCCCTGACCCTTCCCTGCTCGTGCTGTTTCTCTCTGTCTCCCAAAAATAAATAAAAAAAAAACAGGAAAAAAATTTTAAACTCACTTCAAATACATTTGAATGAGAAACAAAAGTACATTAGGTGTGGCATTTCTTGAACTAACCAAGGGAAATCTGAAGATGGCATTTACTCTAGCATTTTGGGAATTATTAAAAGTCCAGACAGAATGAGCAGTTTACTTCTCACCTAGCAGGAATGAGGGAGAGCATAGGTAAAGTTGACTGCTTCAAAATCCGTTCATCTGTGGTAGAACAAATCAAAATAATTCTAGATGGTAATTTTAGTAAATGGAGTCCAGAATAAATGGTCAAGGTTGGTAAAGGGCTTCACAAAGCAATGTTATTTTTTTTCCATAATGAGTACTTGTAGGTGGATATTTTTAAAGTGTTTTCATACTATAAAAATCTTGCCATAGTTTTTAAAAATGAAGGTTTCCTTATGTCCTTTAAATTATTTTTATTTATGGTTATCCCATTATAAATTAGAAGGGGCCGCAAATTCATTACGTCTTTGTGTTAGTCTTCAGTCAGCTATGACCGAAATACCACAGACTGGATGGCTTGTAAGCCACAGACTCTTGTTTCTCCCAATTCTGGAGGCTGAGAAGTCCAAGATTAAAGTCCTGGCAGATTCAGAATCTGATGAAAGCCTACTTTCTTAGATGGCCGTCTACTCATCATCTTTTCACATGGCAGAAAAGGGGGGAGAGCTTTCTGGGGTCCCTTTTACAATGGCACTTAACCCCGTTCATGAGAGCTCTACCTTTGTGACCTAGTCACCTCCAAATACCATGACTTTCGGGGCTAGATTTCAACATATGAATTTGGGGGGGACCCAAGAGTCATGCACCTAGAAATAAGTTTCATATCTATAATGGTTTATGCTTTTAAAATGTTTTTATACCATCTCATTTTACTCTGCCTAGTGGGGCCAGGATTATTATCTCAATTTCCTAGGTGAAGACATTGAAATGCAGACACTTTCTCAAGAATCCAATTGTCAGAGACAGAAAGTGGGACTAGACACACAGTTTTCTTTTTTCACAGCACTTGGCCACAGCAGCTACTTCTTGCTCTTTCACTCACACTGACATGAATAGGTTAGTACCAAAATCCTTTCAGACAGATGAGAAGTAATTAGGTCTGAGCCTCCTCAAACAAGATATCCATCTATAAAAAGATGGATGTTGTAAAACCATGAAGATGGCAATCTTAAAAAAAAAAATCTCAGCGAAGAGTAGTGTTGTGACTAGCAATGGAAAGGAAGCTGTGGCAATTGCACAGATTCCAGAATGCTGTTAAACCAGGCTGCTGGTCCGCTTTCCAAGTAAGGAGAACGGTAATGTGGTTTGTGGGTTTTGTTTGTGCATTGGACGTACCTTAAGCCCCTAAGTGGTGAGCTCCTGTGTCATGCTCCCCAGAGACCCTGCTCAAGGCTCACACTACTTTAACCCCCAGGACACCATTCACTTACAATCACACTGTAACATTTTAGAAGACTTGGTGTTTCTAGGAGACTTGGTGTTTCTGGGTAATAGTAACTCTTATTCACAGTCTGATTATTTTTATTGGAGTCTATTTTGCCTCATTTGGCTTCCTGCTGCCTGCATGCCTCCCTTTTACCTTTGTAAGTTCCAGATAGAGTGTCTATGTAGGATTGGAGGGGGACAGGTGGATGGAAATAGTTTTTATTTTATGGCTTTGCAAGTGAAATAGTTAAATCAGGAAGGGGCTGGCATTCTTGGCTATGGTGCGTTGTGAGATTGTCGATTTCAATGATCTGTACTCATGCCGTCCCCCAGGACTACAAATTATCAACCGCTATAAATGAAAGACTGACTAAATCTTGAGTTGAAGTTACTTAGTGTTTCCAGGATTACAGGAAAGATCTTGGACAGGCGGTGGAGCCTAGGGCTATCAGCTGTGTGAATGCCTCCCATTTGGAACCCCTTCTCCCACTTTAATCAGAACCCTGACACTGAAGGGACTGAACTGGCTGTGGCATCCATTTATCCATTTTATAGAATGGCTCTAGGTAACTACAGGGCCATAATCCGAATCCTATACTGGGATGAGTCCCCAGGCTCATTAGTTGATGACAAAATAGGAGAAGACTTTGACACGTGCTGATTCATTGGAGATAGCTGGATGGATTTGTATCTGGGAGGTCACCCTTGGAAACTTGATGAATTTCTGTGGGTGGATAGCAATGCAAATAGGCAAGAAAGAAGCTTCATGTTTAGTTTGTATCTGCTCCAAGAATGTTTATGATATAGTACTGCTTATCCCAAATCCTGATTGAAAGGGAAAATAGTGCATTGATATTGTCTTTCTGAAATGGATTAAAAATAGGGGAGTCGGAAGGTGGGAAAAGGGACATACTAAAATTTATAAAGGAAGATCCTAAAAAACGGAATTTATTATTCTGTTAAAAGCAGAAAATATCATATGTTTGTACAACAGATGTTATTATACATAATGCTCATGCCTCTCTGGTTGTTCCTAACCCTTGCTGCTCACCACTGCAGTTTTGATGGGGTGCTAGTGTAGGAGAAGAGAATGAAAAATTTTAAGGGTGGGGATGCCTGGGTGGCTCAGTCGGTTAAGCGTCTGACTCCTGATCTCAGCTCAGGTCTTGATCTCAGGGTTGTAAGTTCAAGCCCCACGTTGGGCTCAGCGCTAGGTATGGAGCCTACTTAAAAATCGTAATAATAAAAAATGAAATAGTCTAAGAGTGCATGTTTTGAACAATGCGAAGGACACAAATCAGTGTTTCTCAACCTTTTTTCGTGATCATTCTTGTAAAGAGAAATTAAATTCAACTTAACTGATTGCTAACCATAGAAACAAAATACTACAAACTAAGATTTGGGAGTTGGTGGGGTAGGAATAGACTGCGGAAGGCCACACACCACTGTAATATCTGAGATTGTTTTTCATTCTCTCTCAGAACCAGTTTTCTTCCCTTCGTGGATGATCCTGCCCTTGGTGAAAATGCATGATACAGATTTGTGACACCAGACAATTTATGAATTGTCTCTCTATGGATGTTGTTTCCAGGGCCCACATTAGTAAACTCCAACAAGAAGGCAGTAATGTCAGTTAAGTTCTTGCTACATGTAGATATTTCCCAGGCATTGTTTAATTTAATCCTCACGACAACCCTGTGAGGTGGAGAGGCTCAGCGACTTTCCCACACTTTTGTAAGGGGCTTGAACCTAAGCCTTTCTGATGCCGGAGACCTTGATCTTTCTAACATTTACTTTTTTTTTAAGGGTACATTGGGAGGTGTTTTTCTGTAGAAAGGAGAGCTATTTATTTCTCTAGTTGATTTCAAAGTCTCTGGATTGCATATTGGCTACTCTGGAGTAGAATAAAAAAGAGAGATTTGATTAGAACTAAATTTTGTCTCTGTCTTCCTCACCCTCGTGGTTTGAAATGTTTCTTAGTATCGTATGGAAATAACCTCAGCTTCTTGCTATGCGCAGATATCCTTGGAACATCAGTGAATTGCACACACCAGATATGGTTAATAATACTATATTCTTTTCTATAGCACAGAAGTACATGTACACAAGCTATTAAAAAGAGAATTTGCTTAATGTTTGGGAGAGAGTCTTTCACTGTTTTCGATTCACATTTTTGTATTGCTTGTTAATTGAGTCTAGGTTTCTTTTTATTTATTTATTTATTTATTTATTTATTTATTTGGGGTGTTTTTGCTGTTCTGTTTTTATTTTTTTAAATAGTTTACTGTCAAATTGGTTTCCATATAACACCCAGTGCTCTTCCTTACAAGTGCCCTCCTCCATGACCATCACCTCCCTTCCCCTTCCCCCTCCCCCTTCAGTCCTCAGTTTGTTTCAGCATTTAAGAGTCTCTCACAGTTTGCCTCCTTCCCTCTCCCTCTTTTTCCCCCTTCCCCTCCCCATGGTCCTCTGTTAGGTTTCTCCTGATAGACCTATGAGTGCAAACATATGGTATCTGTCCTTCTCTGCCTGACTTATTTCGCTTAGCGTGACACCCTCGAGGTCCATCCACGTGGCTACAAATGGCCAGATTTCATTCTTTCTCATTGCCATGTAATACTCCATTACATATATATACCACATCTTTTTTTTTTATTTAAAGTTTATTGTCAAATTGGTTTCCATATAACACCCAGTGCTTCTCCCCACAAGTGCCCCCCATCATGATCACCACCCCCTCCCTTTTCAGTCCACGGTTCGTTTTCAGTGTTCAATAGTCTCTCATGATTTGTGTCCCTCACTCTCCCCAGCTCTCTTTCCCCCTTCCCCTCCCTATGGTCCTCTATTAGGTTTCTCCTGTTAGACCTATGAGTGCAAACATATGGTATCTGTCCTTCTCTGCCTGACTTACTTTGCTTAGCATGACACCCTCGAGGTCCATCCACTTTGCTACAAATGGCCATATTTCATTCTTTCTCATTGCCACGTAGTACTCCACTGTATATATATACCACCTCTTCTTGATCCATTCGTCTATGTTTCTATCAGCTGCATAACTCATTGCTCAGCTGATGAATGCGAAGCCTAGGTATGCCTGCTGCTGGCTGGAGCTAGATTCCTGGATAAACGTGACGTAACAGAAAGACCTCTGAGGTTCTGCAGCAGGACCTTTTGTTGCTTCTGAAGATCTGCTCACGGAGAAACATGCCTCTCGAGGTTCTGGAATAGATGGAAATTGAGTGATATCATGACAACTAAGAAAAGTTTATTCTGTCACAGATAGGCAGTAACGAATGTCTTTTTGCTACCTGATTACTTTGGGTTTTAAAACCACCGGGAATACTCTCTTCCCCATCCTCCTATCGTCACCTCTGCATGGTAAACAGGTAATTATTGACCTCAATAATTGATAGCAAAGTATTTTTTTCTGCTGCCTCTCTTCAACCTATCCTTCCCTGACAGCTATTCAGAAACACTCTATGGATCAGTGATGTGATTTGTTCTAAGAAAAAAACCCAATATTATATTTTTTAAGATCGATTTTGTAGCTCTTGCACTAATCTCTACATAGATGAATAGCTCTTAATTTTACCTAATATTGACGTCCTCCTGCAGAGTTTGAAGTGGACCATCGATGGCAGAGAACGTTAGGCAAGTGGCAGTGGAAAGATCCTTCGCACAGGCTTAAAGAAAGTGAAAAACAAACTGCTTTTGTTTGTCACGCAGTGCCTGACAAGGAGCTATGCATGTAAAACCAAGCCAGGATCCTTCTCCTTAGCCCTGGAGACAATACAGGAGGCCGTGCTCCATGCTGGTGTCTATAGTGTGGACCTGTATGCGTGCAGATGTAGAAACCTAGCCATTGTTTTTATCTGGACTTCAGCCTTTATTCTTAAAGTAAATGATATCCATGCATTTCTATGTGTAGATTTCCGACCTGAGCTCTTAACAGACTTTTCCCCTTTAACACATCCTCTCCCACCCCTTCCTCTCTCCCCACGTGGCAGTGGCGTAAGTAAACTAGATTCCGAATACGAGGTCGTAGGACACTGAGTAGCCGGTTGACAGGTGCTCCTTTCCTCTTAGAGTTGCAGAAATGGAGGTCCCCAGAAGCCACACAAACTGGAACTCAGATTGCCTGACTGGAACTGGCATGTCTCATTATCTGTCTGCCATCATTGTTCCCTGATTCTTTGCTTCTCAGAGAAAGAGAGAAAGCAAAACTGTGTTGGCAGGTTCATCTGGTGGCCATAGAACAGTTGGTGCCCAGGGTTAAATTTCAAGGAAAATGAAGAGTGGGGAAAACTGGCTCCCCAGAGCTCGGCACTTTTTACATAATAATGCATTGGCTAGGAAATGGACTCCAGGGCACCTCGGTGGCTCAGTCAGTTAAGCGTCTGACTCTTGATTTCAGCTCAGGTCATGATCTCATTGTTCATGAGTTCAAGCCCCACATCAGGCTCCGTACTGACAGCACAGTAGCCTGCTTGGGATTCTCTCTCTCTGCCTCTCCCGTGCTCTCTCTCTCCTTCTCAAAATAAATAAATATAAACTTAAAAATAGACTCAGAGAAAATGAACATCTTTCTCGTAAAGTATGTTTATAATAAGGTTCTTAGAGAATATTAAAAAAAAAGTACACCATACCTTTCCCCAAACACAAAATCCCAGTGAAATGTGACATTTGGTCTCTCGGATGTCAGAAATCGACCCATCTTGATGTAGAAAGTGAGCAGTTATTGTGCGCGTGTGGTGAAAGCTTGCTGGTGAGAGGTGGTTGACCTGGGTTTTAACTAGTTTTTTTATGCTCTCTGACCCTGGTCAAGTCGAATCACTTATCTGGACTTTGAGATCTTTTTCAGCAAAATAAGAGGATTGAACTACATGATTCCTAAAGCACCCTCGCTGCTCTATATGTCTGCAAATGGGAAGACAAATGGTTACATGGTTAAACACCACTAGTTTCTAGCTTCTGCAGTTATCACCGTAAAAGTTTTCTGATCTGCAATAGGTAGTTTTGTACAACAAGTTAATTTAACAGATAATAAAATGTCCTTGGATGACAGGCGGTAGGTACAATACATACAATTGCATCAAAACTTATGGTTTGTGTATTAGATAAAGCAGATCTGCTGATATTTGTGGTATCGCCAAGTGAGTGATTTATCAAGTCAGTGTGTCCCGTTGAAACATCTCTGCCTTTCCCAGATATTTCACCTTATTGAATACTTGGGTTCCGCTGAGGGTGAATGCTGCAAAGTAGTGTCTTTTCAGTGTTAATATTTGCAGGGCAGCACGGTTCCCACAGGTAGGAATGATTGTCTGATATTGTTAGCATAACCCCTGTGATCTCATGTAGGCTTCTGTGTTATAATGATTTTGATTTGAAAAGACAGTTGTGTTTGCCTGGCAACCTCTCCACTTGATTTTTTCCACGTACAGTTCCTTGTCTGGCTCCTTGGGAGTCATGCAGTAGAGAGTGTGTAGCTGCAATGCCTTCTGCTCTTTGTGTCCAGGTTTTTGACTGTGTCTTTTCATTGTCAGGGGAGAACTGGAGAGTTAATGCTGTGTGGCGTAAAGGAATAAAAGCACAAATTATTTCTGCAATCAAAAATCACCAGAAGGGGTTTATTACAAATTATAACAAAGAGAAAAGCCGACACTGAAAGGAGATTTTTATCTTTGTTGGCTTGTTGTTTCAGTGCTTTGTTGAGATTTATCCACCTTTAATGAAGAAGGAAAAAGAAGACTTCTCCAAACCAATGTATCTGAATTTTATCTGGTTACTAAGAGTCGGTGTGCCCATGGGCACACTTTTTTTTTTTTCTTTGCGTGACTAGCTCAAGGACAAGGAGATTTCTCTTTTTCTTCTTTCAAGATATGCTCTGAGGGAACCTGGACACATTTAAGAATGAGAAATTCAGCTCCATTCATCTGTGTTCTTTCGAAAGAAGGGAGGAGTCTGTAGGCATCCGTGTAATCACAGTTGGCCTGTCTGTCCATTTGCTTGTGACTGACCTTTGCAGGTGCTGGAATGTTGGTGTTTAAGGAGGATGCTGTTTCCAGAGTTGGAAACCTGTGTGCTCCCACCACTTTTGGGTTTCCTACCAGAATGCTGTTGGCTTTCATTATAGGTTTCAGTCAGGATGCTCTTGGGATCTGCATAGAATTTTCTTGAGAGTCTCTGTCGAGTGATTACAAGTTGTACATTCTGGACCTCTTAGTGATGCTTTGGGAGTGAAGAGACTTCTCATTCGCAATCCCGAGAGTCCATGGCACACATCTATGAAAATGGCCTCGTGACAGCCAGATGAATGTATGTTGAGTGCCGCTGAGGCCAAGTGCCAGGAAAGTGGAAGGCACTGCCTTGTGGAAAAGGGCCAGGAATTCTAAAGGACACTATTCCTTTGAGCAGAAAGGATCTTGAAAACGGTTTTCTTCGTGTTCCCATTTGAGTAGGTGTTGGGCATGTGCTGATGCCAAACAGTGTTCTGTGACTGGCCCACTGCCATCCCGGCTGCCCTGGAGGGCCGCATCTTCAGGAATGGAGGCGATGCTGACAGAGGATGACTTGGTGCTTTGTTGTTGAATTATTAGAGAGACCATAATTCTTCCAAAGGTGCAGTGGGAGCGGATGATCTTTGTGATCCCATATGAGGCGCGGCCAGGGTTATCTTCAGCATGAATGGCTTAGTGTACTGCCTTCTTAGCCTGCGCTGGAAGGAACACAGTGTTGCCAGCATTCCATTTGCATAGCTGCTGGAATCTTGGGGCTGGAAGAGCTCGCAGAAGTCATCTACTTCGCTCACCCACCCCCATCTGATGCCCCAGCTGCTTCTCCAACCAAGTTGTCATCCTTGCCTATGCGTGATGTTCTCCGAGGCAAGGATCATGGAAGCCATTCCATATATCGAGTTGAAATTTTCTCGCCAATTGTTCCCATCCATCGGTGCTAGTGGTCCTCTTGGAGCTGCACAAAAGATGTCTAATTGTTCTGCAGATTGCCATCCTGTCAGAGCTTTGTGTGACACCCCACTCCCACTCTTTCTAGTCTGGTTCGAGTCCTTTCCATTGATGTGCCTTCTAACGAAGTAAAGAAGAAGCAAAGGGGAATGAAAAGGGTGCCTTCAGGGTAACAGGAGGAGAGGGTTCCTTTCCTTGCCAGGTAGAGTGTGACTGAATCAGAGTTCACCTGAATCACAGAAAGGGGGGATGAGGGGTCATACAGCCACTCCTCCGATGACATGTTTTTTATTTCTCTCTCTCATTTTGGTCCTTCTATGGAAATAAGCTTTAGTTCTTCCATATGCTCCTAACAATATTCAGATATGGTCTCACTTGTACTGCTCATCTTCTTCCTCTTGATACTCTACTTTGGTTCAACAATGCAGCCCAAGACCCTGTTTGTTCTATTGATGACTTCATCACACTGAAGATTCCTCTAAGCCGCATGTGGCCACGTACCTTCCAAATTCCTTCGCTGCGTGCACTTGGGGAAGGTAGTTCTGTTGACCCAAGACAGGACCTTAAATTGATTCCTATTTAATTTCGTCTGGTTGGAAATCGCATCAGTATAGCATGTTGAGATCTCTTTGTACGGGCCAGATTGACACACTGTCCGCCAGCAAATCTTTAGTGCCTCCAGCTTCGTGTGTAAGCCTCTCTTGCTTCTGATGGACCATAACTGCCAAATATGGAGACTTTCCCTGTTACCTAATACAGATTTGTTTCCTGACTGACATGGGCTTCTGTGGTAGGTGGGCTGGTAATCGTTGGGAAGTGCTGTGCTTAGTCTCCTTCTCTTTTGTCTTTTTTTTAAAAATTTTTAATTTTTTTGGAACTCTCAGATTTCCCTAGTAAAGAACTGGTGTGATCTAGAATGGCATTTGTAATCAACCCTGTTCAATCAGATTAGCAGGAGAGAATTTAGCTGAATACCACTGTTCCGCAAATGGAATCTCCAAATGCCACATCAGCAGAAAGAAAAGTATTGATGTCCACAAAGCCTGGGGAATGGGGCGACTAGGATGACTTGGTGGTTGCTGGGTAAAATGCACCCCCTCCAAGCACTGTTCCTAGACAGAGATGGAGAATCACTGATAATCGTGGCCATCTCTTGCTGTCTCTGTTGTGATCTGTTTTACAGAAAACTTTCTTGCCTCTATTTCTATTTCTGCATCAGGCCGAGCAATGCTCTAGTTGCTGGCTTAATCACCAAATTGTCTCCACAGCTAATCAGGGTCATCAGATTTTCATTTCAGCTTTCAATTGTATTACATCCCTCGAACAAATGATATGAGATGAGCTTGGTATAAGAATCCTACTAAGGCAGTTCTGATGTCTTCTTTATTGGGTATCCCTAGAGAATGGAATGAGATCTTCCCCTTGAGTGAAATGAACAGACAGTGGAAATGTTTTGCTTCCAACAGCCAGATGTGCCATTTTGGCCCCTAAGTTGTAGAGCAGAGGTCAGCCATCCTGTTTCCTTTCTTTCTATGACACGTAAGCTAAGAATGGATTTTACATTTTTATTTGGATGAAAAAAGTTAAGAGAAGAATATTTTGTGTCATGTAACAATCGTCCAGAATTCAGATTTCAGTGTCCATATATAAAGGGAGTCTTGGAACACAAGCCACATCTGTTTATTTAGGTGTTGCTTCTGCTGCTTTCTTGAAATAAAAGCAGAGTAGTCGGAGGAGAGATTATATGGCCCACAAAGCCTAAAAATATTTATCATCTGGCCCTTTACAGGAAAAGCTTGCCAAAGCATGGTCTGGAGCATAGTTTTGGTAAAGAACTCTTCATTTTGTGTCTCTTAATCTGTTGGGGGCTGGGAAAATAAACTTGTTAGGAATAACGTCTTTAATAGGAGTCTCTTGGTGTCTGAATGTGGACTCAGGGAAAGAACTGTGGAGAGTTTTGAAACTGCTAAATAAGACATTCAGTTCTATGTATAAAAATCGTGGCCTTGGAGCTGGAAGGAATATTTCAAGAAGCTCAGTGAAGTTGCTGGCCTGGGCGTTTCTGGATTCTTTATATACAGACTTAATAGCCTCTTAATAGAGGGCTGTACAGTAATTTTCGATACCCAACGCATTTTAAAGGATTGTTTCCTTCTTCTGAGTAGATCTCAGAGTTGTTTGATTAGTCGCATTCATTCAACAGAATTCTTGTTCACTTCCTGTGTGCCTGTCAGTAAGTGTGAGGACCTTTCCTAGAGCTTTTTCTAGATGTGGAAGTTTAGGAGGCTTTTATCTCAGTTTCTTTGTAATTAACCTGATGCTACATTATGCTATTCTTTTGTTGGCGTATGGCTAGTTGTCTGCTTCATATACATAGAGAAACTGGAAATTTGAAATATCAGCTCCCGGTTTTACATACATATATATAATTTTTAAATTAAACTAAACTGACTTTTTAAAATTTTAATTTTTTAAAATTTTAAGTAGGCTCCACACCCAATGTGAGGCTTGAACTCACACACTGAGATGAAGAGTTGCATGCCCTACCAACTGAGTCAACCAGGCACCGCTAAATTGACTTTTAATTGGGAAAATGTCCTTGAGATTTCTTCATATAATTTTTATTCTCAGGATTAGATTAATCAGTGATTGAGACTCATCCTTTAAATCAGTCTCCATATATCTATAACTATGTACGTTTACATCTATGTGTATATCTAGAAAGATAAAATACACAATTATAATCATACTAAATTATACAAATTATAATTATGTGTATATATATATTTCTGTGTAATTTATATTTATTTTCCCACAGTAACTGGGTTTAAACCCTAGAGAGACTCTTATAGTACTCAGAACATTCTATTTTTGTAGTTCATTTATACGCGAAGACTGTAGTTTATTTTCCTTGTTATTCTCAGTATTCAAAAGCAGTGCTCAGCACATAGTAGATGCCTATTAAATTTAAGCTTGTTGAATTGACCTAAATTGACTTTAATTGAGAGGAGGCCCTTGAGATTTCTTCACGTACATAATTTTTACCCTTCAAATTAATCAGTGATTGAGACTCATGCTATAAATATCTCTCTGTAGTCCCACCACTGTTGTCAAAGGCATGTTTATGTTATATCTGCATTAGGCAGGTGGGTGTCGATTCCACTTTTGGAGTCTGTGTTGTGTAGAGAGGGGCCAGATGGGTAAAGAGTGGTTGGTTGGGGAGTCAGTGCTCCCCATGTGACAGCTACCCTGGCTGAGTACCCCAGAGGAAGGCACTAGTGGTGCTAAGAGAAATGAGAGAGGAAGAGAAAGTGAATGAATGATTGTTGAAGAAGGCAGACCCTTTGATCCAGTCCTTGGGTTCAAAATTTACGTACTTGGTTAGGTGAGAAATGCCATTATTGTACCTGGAGATCAAAACCCAGAGTACAGGATGGAATGTCCAGGATGGAAGAGACCTTGGGCCCTGGTTTTCAACCCTCTAGCCCAGGGGTTCTTAACCTGGTCAGTCCTTGGTTCCCTGAAAAAGCTAGGTGTCAAATTCCTTTTTCTGGAGGGAGAATTCAGAGTTTTCATTATTTTCCAGGAGGCATCCAGGACACTCCCTCACCAAAAAGGTGAAAAACCTCCTCTCTAGACGGTATGTGACCTCTCCACAGGGACCCTGATAAACAGTGGTTGAACAAACACATTTAAACCTTTCAGGAATGGCAAATTTACAACTGCACGAGCCTGGTCTGCTGGGATGCTGGGACTTCCCCCTCACACTGAGTGGGACTTTGTCTCTGGGTAACTTCCCCAAATTCATTTTTATTGGTTTGGTTTCTGCCCTCTAAAGTAACTGAAAGGAAGTCCCTTTCCTCTTCCGTGCTGCAGTCCTTTGAATATAAGAAGTTTGTATACCTTCTTCAGGGTGTCTTTCCCAAACAAACCGGGGAAGGGCAGAGAGAGAGGGAGACACAGAATCTGAAGCAGGCTCCAGGCTCGGAGCTGTTAGCCCAAAGCCTGAACTCACGAACTGTGAGCTCATGACCTGAGCTGAAGTCGGACGCTTAACTGACTGAGCCACCCAGGTGCCCCTATACCCATTGTCTTAGATTAAAAAAAAAACCAAAAAACAAAAAACGCATCACGTTGATGCTTAGATCGGGGCAGTTTTGCACATGTATGTAGATGCCTGGGCTTCCTTTCAGGAATTAGGAAGAAAAGCCCCCATTTTACCTTTATCAGCCTTATTGCTTTGCAAAACACTGACGAAATACTGACATTTTCAGAAAAAAACACTAGAATCCTTGTGAGTGTTACAGTGTTTAGTAAGAATGTTCAGCCATGAAAATACATAACTGACTTAATTATTATATGATCGATTATTTGTTTTTGAAGGGACTTTTAACATTTTTATTTGAAAGACGTGGGTAAGTAGTGGTAAACACCAGTTCAGGTTGCATTCAGGGACATAATCATTATGGAAACATTTATTTGTGGTAGGAAATGGTCACTTGCCATTTATGAAACGAGGAAAACAATGTGAGCCAAGTAGGAGGTGGAGATGCCTCCTGTCAGAAATGGCGAGTGCCATTAGGGTCTGCCTGGAAGGGAAAGGAGCCAAGGAGCCCACTGTGTGCCATGTGTATACAAATAGCTGTAAGTGTAAGGCAGCGGGTCCTATGCCAATGTGTGGTGGCCCCGCTCCTTAGTGAAATAGCATGGTTTCTTTCTGCTACCGTCCCGTAAATGCACTGCTGTTACATCATTAGCTATAGATCCACGCACTTGTAATGGACCTAGAGCTCTCCCTCCGGTCCCAATTCTATAATGAATCGCGGGTAAGGACAGGACAGGTTTAATCATCCCGGGTGTGACGGGACCTTTGGGAATAGAGGCACCAGGCCCCGAATCCTGCAGAGGCTGTCCCTGTTAGATGCACTGATTACCAATGAGGGTGTTCTCTGCGTGTTTGTACAGGGAGGCTTCGGTGTTCATTCACAGAGGCGTCCTAACCGGCACATGGGGAGAGACGGCAGCGAGCTGGCCAGTTTCGAAGCACTGTTTTCTGTCTGTCCTGCTCTCTTGGGGGTTTCTGGGAATCAAAAGGAAAACAGTTCTTTTTTCCTGATAGTTTAGCAAAACATTTAATTAGAGGTGGTAATGAAAAGTCGACGCAGCTGCACAATGCTTCGGTATTAGCAGGTAGACTTAACATATTTAAAGGTATTTGCTTGCAAGCTGTTTGGTGATTAGGGACCAATCTGCAGAACATGGCAAGTAAATAAATGAAACCACGGTGGGAAAAATGAACGTGCTGAATTTAGGCTGCATATAATTGCTACGGAACCAAAACTGCACGTATGAGGTCCCCATAGAGAGCTGGGCAAAGTTTTCAGGGGACATCGTCCAGCCTGGGCTGCCGCTTGTGGCTCCACGCAGAATGGCTGACAACCCAGTCTGGCTGCTCAACAATAGGTTGAGTTGATGTTTTCAGTCAAACCTGGTTGATGTAGGGACCAAATGTTTCAAGTGTTTTTCTTTTTGCCCCTTCGTATGGACAAAACCTCTAAATGCAGTGGGTTGAGGTTTACCAGCCTTTAATCCTTTGTGCTCGGTGGCACGTCTTCATAGCTCCTATCCGACTCTGTCTTTCATCTGCAATCTTCTGAGACTCTAAGAGCTGCCAGCTCTTCATCCCTCCTTTTCTTCTTCACCTGATGGGGATGTCCGTGTGGCCATCAGTTTCACCAGCTTATTTTTGTGAAAACACTATACAAAAGGTGTAACCTGTTATAGTAGAGCCTATAGATTATAAAAAGAAGGGGCAGATTTTGTTGTTAAATACTGTGCTTTGTGGGGAAAAAAATCAGTAAAGCTTTTTTTGTTTTCATAAAACATGACACATGGTTGTTTAACTTGGCTGTTTTAGTATCAAGTTAAACGTGAGCTTGCTTCTGGGGCGCCTGGGTGACCCAGTCCGTGAAGCATCCAACTGTTGATTTTGGCGCAGGTCATGATCTCGCTGTTCGTTTGTGAGTTCAAGCCCCACATCGGGCTCTCCACTCACAGTGTGGAGCCTGCTTGGGATTCTCTCTCTCTCTCTTTCTCTCTCTGTCTGTCTCTCTCTCTCTCACTCTCTCTCCATCTGCTTCTCCCTGCTTCTCTTTGTCTTCAAAATACATAAAAAACTTAAAAAAATAAACAAAAATGTGAGCCTGCTTCTGAGAATCATCCGTGTAGGGGCCTCCATTTTATGTGGGAGATCAGTCACCAAGTAGATGCTGCGGCCAGTGTCCTTTGGTTTGCTCTTTAAAAAAACAACTGAAAAACTTTTCCCCTTCACCCATTCTTCCCTACCATCCTCCCCTCTGGCAACCATCAGTTTCTTCCTCTTTTTTTATTAAAAAAGCTCTTTTTAATGTTTATTTATTTTTGAGAGAGAGACAGAGCACGAGCAGAGGAGGGGCAGACACACACACACACACACACACACACACACACAGTCTGCTGATGCAGGACTAAAACTCACAAACCATGAGATCATGACCCGAACCGAAGTCAGACACTTAACTGACTGAGCCACCTAGGCTCCCCCATCAGTTTCTTCTTTGTATTTATTTTTATTTATGTCTTATTTTTTTATTATTTATTGTTTATTATTATAAGTGAAATCATATATTTGTCTTTCTCTGTCTGACTTAACATAATGCCCTCTAGTTCCAGCCACATTGCCACAAATGACAAGATCTCATTCTTCTTGATGGCTGAGTAATATTCCATTACACACACACATAATATGCCATTCACATCTCCTTTATCCATTCATCTATTGATAGGAAGTTAGTTTGCTTCCATATCTTGACTAATGTAAATAATTCTGCCATAAACATAGAGGTGTGTATATTTTTTGACTTAGTATTTTCGTTTTCTTTGAGTAAATGCTCACTAGTAGAATTGGTTTCAGTTTGCTCTTAATTTTATTGAGATGTTTATTGGCAGCAAGAAGTCTCCTTGTCCAGTCCTGATAACTGGTATTGCTAGCAATGCCTCCATGCCCTCGAACTCCATAGTCAGTATCATCCCCATGGTTGCTCCCTACAGGAAGATCAGGGGTCTCTCTGCCACCCAGTGGGACACCATACTGGGTATTACGAATATCCACCAGACACAAGGGTCTTCTACAGAGGGCATGCTGGAGAAGTATTTGTGGAAAATCCCAAGGAAGGAACCACTAGACAGTATTGATGCTGATTATAGATACTTTCTTGATTCAGGGAAATTAAAAAAAAAAAAAACTCCAGATAAGAAGAGTGGTCTCATTGGAGACCTTTGGAGAAATGAGCAATAAATCTAACAGGCTTCTTTGGAACTCTCTGAAAGCCGGTAAATCACAAGTTTCTACCATGGCTCTACATCAGAGTACTAGCTCATTATTTCTTGTAAAAATAACTTAGGGACTGAATTTCTTTCAAAGTATGAAATCTGGTGAGTGTGTGAGATCATGCGATTTGATTTCCCCTGTTAAGGGTTTCACATCATTTATAACTAGGACCTAAGAGCGACTTTGTTGTACTTAAAAAAAATAAAATGAATCTCTGAAAGCCTATCCCTTTCTACTGACCTGCTGCGGTTTTATAATTGCTTTGGGATTTTTAGGAACCATCCCTGTGAAGTTCATAAAAAACAAACATGGTTTACATTATATATGAGAGAAATAATACAGTGTTCAACATAACCATTTTGTTATTAAGAACAGGGAGCATACAGCTAGATTTAAGGCTAAGTCCTGATATTTATGGTCTCTGGTGCCTGCATATATCTGTTAGAAGCAGCTTCAGTTCCCAGTCGTGGTAAGATAAGGGCACAATGGTTAAAGAAAGAGGGAAGTAGGAAGATGGGGTGGGGTGGGGGGAAAGGGGGAGGACGGAGAGGGGGCAAAGCAAGGGGAAAAGGAGAGTGAAATTGGTATTTCATGAGCACTCCAAACGTGTTAGGTGCTGCACTAGGCATTTTCACATGCGCAATTGCATTCAGTCCTCACAACGGCCTTGCAATGGACACGTGTTACAAATTCCAATAATATTAATATAAAATGTGTTGGGCATTTTTGTTGAGAGAAAGAGAGGGAGAGAGACAAAGAAAAGGAGGAGTTGAAAGAGGAAGGGAGGGAAGGAGCCACAAAGCCTACGTCATTTCAAAACATCTGGACTTTTGGGACCCTACATTATCTATCTCATTATTCTGACTCCCCCTCCCTGCCCAACACCCAACCAAATACAGCCATTAAACCAATTGAATCTTTGTGGTCATAATGTGGTTAAGAACTAAGAGAGACTTGGAGAGCCTGGCTGGCTCAGTTGGAAGAGTATGTGACTCTTAATCTCGGGGTTGTGAGTTCAAGCCCCATGTTGGGTGTAGAAATTACTTTTAAAAATTCTTGAAACAAAAGAAAACAAAGAACTAAGAGAGACTTGTTTCACACTCAGGAGCGAAGGGATCAGGCTCAGTTCACAGCTCTTCAGCGGCTCTCATTGGCCTGACAGAGGCTCTCTTCTTCTTCTTCTTTTTTTTGTAAAGTTTATTTATTTTTTAAAGAGAGAGAGAGAGGGTATTCGCAGAGGATGGGCAGAGAGAGAAGGAGAGAGAGAATCTCAGGCAGGCTTTCTGCTGTGTTGTCAGCACAGAGCCCAGCGTGGGCCTTGAACTCATGAACGGTGAGATCATGACCTGAACTGAATTCAAGAGTCAGACACTTAACCGACTAAGCCACCCAGGTGCCCCCAGAGGCTCTCTTCTAAAGAGGATATCACACTGGGGCACTGCCCTGACTTCAGCTTGCTTCATGGTTTCACGGTTTGCGAGTCTGAGTCCCGTGTTGGACTCTGCGCTGACAGCATGGAGCCTGCGCCTGCTTAGGATTCTCTCTCTCTCTCGGCCTCTCCTCCTCCTCTCTCTCTCTCTCTCTCTCTCTGTCTCTCAAAATAAATAAATAAACTTAAAAAAAAAGAAACCACAGCATTAAAAAAAGAGGATATCACACTTCTGTGGGGATCTGTTTTTTATATTCCCATTCCAGTCCAAAACATAGTTTTTTGAACAATTCTCGCTTACTGTAGGCAACAGATTCAATGGTGGTAGGAGGTGGGATTTTTTTTTACCCTTAACTTATCACCTGCAACTGCATTTTTCACCTAATGGGTTAGAAATCCAGAATCACTTTTTCTACATTTAAGTTTGATTCAGAAAAAACAACCCTTTCGCATTCTTTTGCAAGTAATATATGTGATTTTGGAATTTCTGTAAGTCTTTAGTTAGGGGGGAACAAATAAACTCCAAGTTAAAATGGTAAGATATTAAATTCAGTGTTGCTAAGTGGAGTGTATCGGCAGTTCACATATTATAATTTATAATTCCAAGTCCTAGGAGCCGAAGCCCCTTTAGACTATCCCTTTAATGCAGGCCTATCACTCGAAGGATCTCATAGCTACCTTGTCTGTAAACACCATCTGGCAAAACCGAGATATGTCGCTAATGACCTACATGCTTTTGGATACACAGAAGCCAGGAGATAGTTCTTAGGATCTCATTGGATGAGTGACATTTTTGAGAACAGGACTGATGACTCTCCCTCGCAGGAAAAGGGTGGGGAATGCAGAGGAGACCTGTACAGAGAGAGAAAGGTTTTCTAGAATCTAGTGAGATGTGGGGGCAGGGGGCACGAGTGTTTACAGACGAGTAAGATGGATAAAGAACTGGTGATAATGAAAATGATGACTTTGCCCAAGTATGGAAGAATATAGCTGTGAAAACATAATTACTGCAAAATATGGGGCATTAGACCAAATAGCCACTTGATGACTACAAGTCTGCCAGTGCCGGAAAGAACCCCGTTTTTTTGGTGAGGAGAAAAAACGTGGGCGTTATGTCTATTTGCATATTCATGTTAATTGTTGGCAGTAAAGCTGTTCATTAAACAATAAATTCTTACAAGATAGGACTGGAGCACAAAACGCACAGCATATGGCCAACAGTTTTCGAGATGAGAGGATGATTCTGGGAAACGGGGTCAAGCCGAGAACTCTAGCGACTTCCCACTGGGCACTTGTAGTCACGGCTCTAGAACAGTGAGTCTTGGGGGTTTCTTTTCCCAATGCTACTCTGTAAAGGATGGTTTGCCTGGATATATGAGAGAAGTGTGAATGAAGGGAACAACAAAGAGTGTTCCAGATGAAACTGCTGTAAAGGGTCCCCATTTGAGTTAGGGAGCCCAAGGACAGTGAAGCCAGATGTTCTGCATTCTGCTGACGTTCCTGAATTCTGTGGCCACACAGTGGCCAGGAGTCAATATGCGGTTAGAAACACCTGTCCGAGAAACCGTGGGGCCATTTTGGATTCGCCTTCCCAATTCTGGACATAATGGAGCAGAATCAGGAAGGTGTGTGAACGGCATCTATTTACACACATGCAGGGCTCTGCTGTTTTCCTGGACAATCCTGTTTCCCGCATTTCCTGGAGGAACTACTGGAATCACAAATCACAATTTGCGGCTCGCCCTAGGTAATGAGTCATTGGATGGAATTTCATTTGGTAGATTTAAAGAGAGTTAGTGTTGATCTATGAAGCCAGATGATTTAAGAAATTGAAGCAGTAACAAGCAAATTGCTTTTCTCTTGTACTGCAAAATGCTTTCTAGGCGTTTTTGGCTTTTCTTTTTAAAATGGATTTATAATACCATTTCTCTCCACCTCAAGGCTCAAGTAAACCTCTTTGCTCTGATGAATCCTAAATGGCTCCTCATTTCCCACAAACAGATTGTCCAATAGAGTTTTTTAATATCTCGCTTTAGACCGTGGGAGCCAGAATTTTTAATTCTATAGGAAACACCGATGAATATACATTTCCTTTATTTCCTCTGACTTATCTCATGAAGAAAATGATGCACAACCAAGTTCAGATTCGTCAGTCTTACCATCAAGAGTTGCCACTAATGAGCCGTGCTCAGTTGCCCTTCCTTGTTTGTTCATCTGGCAAGGGACAGGGAGGGCGTGGGGTGTGCCATGCAAGGTCCTAGCTGCTAGAGGGGGTGCAGGGAAGGTAAGCTCAGACACTGTCTTCAAGCAGCTCACCAGCCACTGAGCATGACCGGCTCACAAGTGGCCATTTACTATGAACTATGTTGAGTCCATGTTGAAGTGAAGGGAGGCTGCAAAGGAGGATTTCTCTGCCTGGGAGGTGGAGAGACCCGAGAAGCTCCAAAATGGCCTTTTCTTCCAAACTCGTCTCCATAAATTATCTTTCCATCTTCTCTCTTGTGGGCACATGCCCCTCCTCCCACAACCTCCAAGTACTGTGTTGCCAGAACCCTGGAAAGCCAGTCCTGGTCAGGGACAAATTGGCATCTATAAAGAAAAAAGATCTCTGCACTCACTGTTTTAATATCACAGAACGTCCCCAGAAGTGCACCCAACCTGGTTTTGAGCTCAGTGAGGAGAGGGGCATGTGGCTCAAACTTTGTCACTGCCAGAGCCCAGCACACCGGGGTCGCAGATGGTTGACGTTCAATGAATGTTTCAGGCTGCTGGAAGAAATAAAGTGCCATGGGGATCTGGAGGAAGGGACAGCTGACCCTACACAGGGGACTCTGGAGCTGCGCTGAAGAATGTGTAGGGATTGATGAGATCTAGAATTTGCTACCAGATGGCAGGAGGCATTGACACAGGAGAGCCTAGTGAATATCTTATCAGTCCGGTTCTCTCAACCAGAGGGGCCGCTTGGCGAGCCCGGAGCTTGGTGGCAACCAAGAGACACATAGATGTACAAGAATTAAATTCACCCAGTTACAATTAGATGAGGACTTCAGGGAGACACGGAGCTGAGGAGTCATCATCGACTGCTGTTCAAGCGAGCAGCTGCCATGACGGGGCTGTGATCAGAGACCGGGCGGGTGCTCTCTGCACGGTGTTTCGTGTATTCTGTGCTCCGCCCTCCTCTTCCTGTTCTGCTGCGCATCCGTGCAGCTTTACATCTCATATGTGGTTTCCTCTGCGGGGGCCTTTGTAAGACATAAGGTGAACAAACTGCTTATTAAGGTAAGACAATGGAGGCCCCATTTGAAAAAGGTGAAGATGTACTTGAAAGTGTCAGCGCATCCCAGGAATCATTAGCAGTGTATGGAATGCACAACCTGGTATTTTCCAAAGGCCACCCTAACCTTTTCAAGCATGGTGCGGGCTAAAAGGAATGGATTTCTTCACCATATGATGAGCAAAGAAATCTTTTAAGTGCTTATTTTTATTTGCTCCCTGAAAATCATCTCTGTGGAGCTCAACGTGGGGAAATGAATTCTGAACATTTTAGCAACTCACTTAAAATACCATTAAAAAGCGCTTGGTCTATTAAAAGCAGAAAACAAAGGATGAGGAGCCGTTGGGAGCTAATAACACCTAGAGGGAGAGCAAGAGCCACGTATCCACCTATGCCCTCGTGTTTGCCAAAAATGTCTTTGAATTTAAGCTCTCCATTGTTAAGAAGGGAAGCTTACGTTTTGGCAAACCTTTTTTTTTTTTTTCTTTTAAGTACACCCACTTTCCCATGTAATTGGCTCAACACTGCTATTTGCATAATTGTCATATTTTTCTGCTTCCCGAGAGGTCTGTTAAGTGTAAAGGTGAACTACAAAGCTTTGACAAAGTGCACATTTATCTGATGTGCAATTCTCAAATTGTGAAGAAAATTATATCATTTCCATTGAGTTTATCTTACATTTGGAAACTAAGTATTCAAAACTCAGTGCCCCCCCGAGGCAGGTTTAACCTGCTCTCTGTCAACGTGGCCAAAGAACAATTTCTTGAGACTTGGCTCTTCAAATAATGCTGTTACCAGCAGTCCCGACTTTATCAATGACCTAAAGCAAAGGCATTTTTCTTTAAACTTGGGCTTAGCGGTAAGATTTTTTTAGTTGGAATCAGGAATTTCATCGCAGGCAGCTATGAGGTCTTAGACAAATCTGCTAAGCGCTCAAAAGTCTTGGTTTGTTGAACTGTAAAAGGGAGTAGCTTTGAGTCACAGAGGTACCTTGAGTGTTCATGTATAAGGAAGTATGGTACCCAGGTCTTGGGACACAGTAGGTGTTCTAACAAATATGTGATAGTGCTTTTTTCCTTCTGTTTGGCAGCAACCAGGGGGCATTTAAATGAAGCAGAGGGCTCCAACTTTGGGATGGGGAAGGCGTGGATTTGAATTCTGCCTCTGCCACTTTTGGAGGGGGCGGGGTGGGGAGAAGGGACCCAGGCTATGTGACCTTGGACAGATTACTGAGCACGGGAGCCTTGAGTTCTCTAACTGCCCAGTGGGGATAGATAATAGAAATATGTACCTTCAAGTTTTTCTTGTGAGGATTAAATGAGATAGTACATATGAAAGCATGTGACTGGCCAATGAGTGTTTCCTGTAGTTGGTATTTATTTTGTCCTTCACAGTGGTCATTATCAGTTTTGAATTACTGCAGATGACAACGACCACCTGAAAACTCAGGCTCCCTCCAGATGCTGGGTTTTGTGCCATCAGTTTTCATATTCAGAGAGGGTGGAATGTACAGCTTCCCGTCCCGTGAATGCTCCTGGAAGCCTCTTGCCCACTTCCTTCCTGAGTGGGGACTAGATTGCAGGTTTCCTGATTGCCCTGTGCTTCTGGCTGCAGCTCGAGGGTATTGGATTGCAGAGTGGCACGGAGGAATGGTATTCTGTGTATAATAGTGATCAGATCAGGACGATAACACGACACCAGGCATCCGGCATCTGACAGCTCATCACATGGGGCGCTTTCGAGTCCTACTTTTCCCCCTGACAAGGTTAGCCACTCGTGCCAAGGGTTCCGTGGGCAGAATTCTAGCTGAGCAGTAAACCCTACAGAGAGGGAGAAACAGAGGCTGGCAGGAAGGCTGCAACTGAATTCATATGAATGAATCTCTCACCAGTTGTTTTTGTGCAAGGCCCAGTGCAGCTTAAACTGATGAGAACAAAGAGAAGTAGAAAGTATCTAAATTTCCAATAACAAGTAGTTGAATATATTATCATAAATCTACTTGATAGACTGTTATGTAATCATTATTTTTAAAAGGAAACTTGGTAATTAACATTACAAAATGCACATGTTATAATGTGAACTGAAGAAAAACCATACAAGTATATAGTATAATTAGAAACTTAAATCAACACAACAATAGGCAAATTTACAGAGACAAAGTAGGTTAGTGGTCGTTCAGGATGGGAATAATGATTGCTAAAGGGTGCGGGGTTTCTTTTGGACATGATGTAAATGTTTTAATATTCGCTGTGGTGAGGGCTACATATATCGTGAAAATCCTAAAGAGCATTGAGTGGTGCACTTTATTTTTAAATCAATTAATTATTTATTTTAGAGGTATAATGTTGTTTATTCCAAATAGCACATTAGCTGTAGTTCAAATGTTTAACATAATAAACATAATAAACCTTCATTTTGTGTAGGCTTTATAGAACAACTCCTTATTTATTTTTATTGACATATCGTTGACGCATTAGTTTCAGGTGTACACCATAGTGAATTTTTTAAAAGTTTATTTATTTTGAGAGAGAGAGACAGAGAGCGAGCATGTGCATGGGCAGAGGAGGGGCCGAGAGAAGGAGAGACGGAATCCCAAAGAGGCTCTGAGACATCAGTGCAGAGCCCGATGTACGGCTCGAACTCACAAACCCTGAGATCATGACCTGAGCCGAGATCAAGAGTTGGATGCTTAGCTGACTGAGCCACCCAGGCGCCCTTACAACAAAGCGCCCCTTGATTTGACAAGTCTGTACATTCTGTTATGCTCACAAGTATAGCCACCATTTGTCACCATGCATCTTCATTACAATGCCATTGCATACATTCCTTATGCTGTACCTTTTATCTCTGTGCCTTCTGAATGGTACATTTTAAACAGGTGAGTTGTATGTTAATGTGAATTATATTTCACTAGAGCTGTTCACGAAAACAACAGCAGCAAACCTTATACATCGAAAAATAGAATGGAAAGATATTTCCCAGGAGGCTATCAGTGGATATAACTTTGTGGTGAATTGTGGCTGTTTTCTTTTTCTATTTTTTCTGTATTTTCTTATATTTTCCATAGTGATCACATATTTACTTCTCTGTTTTATAATGGAAAAACTAAAGGGTAAATAAGTAAAAGTGAATTAATATCAACTTTTTCAGCTCACAGAATTGAAAATATAAAGACAAAATATAAGGAATAAAATTATTTTTACACTAAATGAAAATTTAGTGTAAACTATGTGGCCTTGTGTACTTTGGATTAAATATCAGTACTCAGAATTTTCATTGTATTTTAGATTTTTAAAAATTTTTTAATGTTTATTTATTTTTTAGAGAGAGAAAGACAGAGCACAAGCAGGAAAGGGGTTGAGAGAGAGAGACGGAGACACAGAATCTGAAGCAGGCTTCCGACTCTGAGCTGTCAGCCCAGAGCCTGACATAAGGCTCGAACTCATGAATCGTGAGATCATGACCTGAGCCAAAGTTGGACGCTTAACCGACTGAGCCACCCAGGAGCCCCAGTAATTTAGCTTTTAATAAAATCGTCAAACATAATGGTGGATATAAACACAAGACATTAATGTTGGAAACAGTGGAAATCAATGACAAATATAACCCTAATTTTTTGCAGAATTGATGCCTACCATGGTTTAGATTTAGAGCTTTTGGAAGTTTTAGAATGTAAAATAAAAATTACCTTTGTAATTATAGGTGAAGAAAACAATTTTTTCCTTTACCCTCTTAGGTTCGTTCCCGGGACCTGCAAATTAGACTGACGGAAGACAGACTGACAGGAGCAAAGGCATACAGATTGTATTTGACATTAAAATTTTATTATTTTATGTGCCTGGAGGCCTTCATAGAAAAGAAATAAAGACAAAGAAGTGGTTAAACCCAGGGGCTTATATGTCATTTTAAAACCGGGTGATTTTTTGTGGAGAAGTGACAGGACAAAGGAAAGGCGGTTGGGGCATGTAGAGGTGGTAAGTTGTGGGAAGGGAAATATATGAGGGATCCTAAGGAAAAGAAGGTTATTTTGCTAAGGTCTGTTGTGCAGACCCTTCTCAGTGCTGACTTTCTGTCTCCAGTGGTACTTCTTGTCTCCTCTTCCTGGTCCAGAAATGTGGAGACAGAACACTGTCACAATGGGAAATTTATGCCCTGCTTGTAGGCAGAAAAGGACAGGGCAGAGAGATCCTTCTGTGTCTACTGTTTCTCAGTTGTCTTCAGCTCAATATAATCCTTATATCAAAGTACACATTTTGGGGTGGCATAGTCCCCATAGTCCTTCAAAATCATAATGCCTCCCAAATGTACATGTCATGAGCTTAAATCCATTTTTAAAATATTTTTTAATGATTATTTATTTTTGAGACAGAGAGAGACAAAGACAGAGTGTGAATGGGGGAGGGGCACACAAAGAAGGAGATACAGAATCCAAAGCAGGCTCCAGGCTCTGAGCTGTCAGCACAGAGCCCGACGTGGGGCTTGAACCCACGAACCGCGAGATCATGACCTGAGCCGAAGTTGGAACTTAACCGACTGAGCCACCCAGGTGCCCCAACTTAAATCCATTTTATAAATTCAAGCAAGAACCCCATTGGCCTTTATTTAACCATTCAGAGAAGTGATCTTCAGTTGATTAGTCCTCAAGATGTGGCGGGCAGATCTACTTTGCACTGAAGCATAATTCTGAAAGGCAATAATTCCCTGGCTAGTCCTGCCCTCCCCGTGGTGGCACAGGATCAACCTTCGTCTCCTATAATTTTGTCTTCTTCGGCAGTTCCTTCCGTTAAATAACTCAAGTCCTAAAATGTGTGGCGAGAAGAGAATGTGCGAAGTGATCATATTTATACACCACCAGACCCTTTTCAACATTAGTACCATGCTTTTTATACTCAGAGGCAAGGAACAGCTGCCTCGCTCTACTTTGGTGTCCAACTCAGCTGTTCCATCTTCATCCTGTTGCTTTAAGCATCTGTTGACAGGTGGGAAAGCTCATGTGAAGAGAAGCATTGTTGCCTTGGGTGGCTTCTGCCTAAGACAGGCCTGACCCCTTTGTTTGCCCCCAAGTACAGCTGTTGGCTACATTTTAGTAGATGGGAACCATTTCCGAAGCGTCTCCGTTCTGAGAACTGAGGGGCAGTGTCCAGAATGCAGTTGGCCAAGGGCTGTGTGCTATGGAATGTCTTAGTGGCCGGGCCTTACCAGGAAGAAGCCAGCAGGTCGTCTTTGCAAGTAGAGATTCAAGATTTTCTTGAATTCTCTACGAGGCTTCCATTTTGTACCAGAGAATCTGGAAAGTGAAAGGTTCTTTTGCTGGAACCCTTCAGTTTACAGATCAGGAGACTGATGTCCAGGTTAGATAAGTGTCTTGCTTTTAACAAAGTCAGTCTGTGGCATTTTGACTGCCTCTCTGTCATAACATCACAGTATTTCAGAATTGTTTCTTGGGGCGCCTGGGTGGCTCAGTCAGTTAAGCGGCCGACTTCGGCTCAGGTCATGATCTCATGGTTTGTGGGTTCGAGCCCCACATCAGGCTCTGTGCTGACAGCTCAGAGCCTGGAGCCTCCTTCAGATTCTGTGTCTCCCTCTCTCTCGGACCCTCCCCTGCTCGCACTATCTCTCTCTGTCTCTCAAAAAATAAATAAAAAACATTAATAAAAAAAGAGAATTGTTTCTTCACCTCTTTTTGTCAGATTCTGTAACATCTTTCTCCTCATGTTTATGATCTGGCCCTTAATCCAGTGTACTAAAATTATACATTGGTCACAGGGTTTATAGTTAGGTTTCAGAAACCTAAAAGGAAGAAAAGTTGTTGAAAAATGAAGATCCTGAGACAATTTCTTGACACTTGTTCTTCTTAAAAATCTTTAAATTAAAACAATGGAACCTTCCGCATCCTCCTCTTGCTCCCATTGACTTCTATTGGTTATATTGATATATGTATGTGTATATGTGTGTGTATATGATTATGTGTATTCTGCACACATAAGCATTACCATGTGCAATTTTAGAGAAATGCGAGTGGATTAATGGAATTTATATATTCACTGGAGGTGAAATGCCCTGGGAATTTCTGCATTGGGCGTAAAGCCTTGGGCCTGGGGACCTCGCTAATGACTTTCGGTTTTGTTTTGTTTTTTATTTTAATTCCAGTTAGTTAACATACAGTGTTATATTAGTTTCAGGTGTACAATACAGTGATTCAACAATTCCGCACATCACCCAGTGCTCATCACGACAAGTGCCCTCCTTAATCCCTTCCCCTATTTCCCCCATACCCCCCTCCCTCCCGTCTGGTAACCATCAGTGTGTTCTCTATAGTTAAGAGTCTGTTAAAAAAACAGAAACAAAAACAACAACCAAAAGAAAACAACAACAAAAGAGTCTGTTTCTTGATTTTTCCCTCCCTTTGCTTGTTTGTTTTATTTCTTAATTCCACATGAGTGAAATCATATGGTATTTGTCTTTCTTGGACTGACTTTTATTTTGCTTAGTATAATACTCTCTAGCTCCATCCATGTCTTTACAAATGGCAAGCTCTCATTCTTTTTCATGGCTGAATAATATCCCATAGTGTGTGTGTGTGTGTGTGTGTGTGTGTGTGTGTGTGTGTGTTGTATTGCCACCAATAATGCAAGAGGGTCCCTTTTTCTCCACATCCTTGCCAACATTTGCTGCTTCTTGTCTTTTTTTGATTTTAGCCATTCTGACAGGTGTGACACGATATCTCATTGTAGTTTTGATTTGCATTTCCCTGATGATGAATATCTTCTCATGTTTCTGTTGTCCATCTGGATGTCTTCTTTGGAGAAATGTGTGTTCATGCCTTATGCCCATTTTTTAATTGGTTTATTTGTTTTAGGGGTGTTGAGTTGTATGAGTTCTTTCTCTTTCTCTTTCAGAGAGAGAGAGGTCGGGGAGAGGGGCAGAGGGAGAGAGAAAGAGAATCCCAAGCAGGTTCCACGTTCATCATGGTACCCGACACAGGGCTTGATCCCATGACCCTGGGATCATGACCTGAGCTGAAATCAAGAGTCAGACACTGAACTGACTGAGCCACACAGCCACCCCCAGTTGTATAAGTTCTTTATATATTTTGGGTACTAACCTTTTTTTGGATATGATATTTGCATATATCATCTCCCATTCTGTAGACTGCCTTTTAGTTTTGTTGATTGTTTCCTTCACTGTGCAGAAGCCTTTTATTTTGATGTAGTCCCAATAGTTTATTTTTGCTTTTGTTTCCCTTATCTCAAGAGATCTATCTAGAAAAATGTTGCTATGGCCAATGTCAAAGAGGTCACTGCCTGTGTTCTCTTCTAGGGCATTTATGATTTCAGGACTTACATTTAGGTCTTTAATCCACTATTAATTTTTGTGTATGGTTTCAGAAGGTTGTCTGGTTTTATTCTTTTGCATGTGACTGCCTCAGTTTTCTCTACACCATCTGTTGAAGAGACTAATGACTTTTCAAGAGCAAAGTTTTTTACAGAGTCCAAGTCTTCAATCTTGTAACTGGACCATCAACCCCAGTGACAGCCCACTTTGAAGGAGGCCTCATAAAGACAGGGTTCAGGCTCTTTCTAATGGCTTCAACTAATGGAAAGCCTAGAGGGAAAAGTGAAATTGTCCTCAAACTTCATGCAGGTAGAATGGAGAAAATCTCTAGAAGTTCTGGGAAGTGACAGGGATTTCAAAACCTTAATCCCATCACCTATTTCCCCCATACCCCCCTCCCTCCCCTCTGGTAACCATCAGTGTGTTCTCTATAGTTAAGAGTCTGTTTAAAAAAAACAGAAACAAAATGCAAGTTTGAAATGCAAGAAGTAGCAGGGGATGATGAAAAATGCTTGAAAGTGTTTGCTTTTATTATAGGAAGTGAAAAAAATGTGAGTTTCAACTTGCTTGCCTCTGGATCGCTCACTTAGCCGAATAAATCAAGACCAGATCAAAATTTCTTAGGGAATGTAGGGATCCGAAGGACAAAGCTGGTCATCTGAAGCTCTACCTTTGTGCTCAGTACCTCTTTTTAGTCACTGGGTCCCTGGTCTTATATCCATCTTTGTGAGGCTTATGTGATCTGGGAGATCCAGAAGCTTCTTTATGTTTGCATTTTTATCATTGCCTCTGTCTCTAATTTTGATGTATTTATGTATGTAAAAGTGCTGTGGAAAGTATTTAAAGCATGGTACTAGTGTAAGAGAGTCTAGGTAGGGTATGCTATTACCTTGAGAAGTATCATTTTGTTACGCTAATGTTCATCTCTCTCTGGCTTGTTACTTGGTGCAATTGTTAAGAGCAGAACCATCCTGAGAGCCCTAGGTTCCCTATCCCTTGATTTTTTGAGAAAATAATATAATTACATTTCATGGAAAACACAGACAGTAAATATGTTGTGCACAGACACAAAGTGATTCTAAGACAACCTTAGGACAGAGACTCATAAATCACCTGCCTTTCCATGATCACAAAATAAACATGGCTATAGTTGGGGGGTGTTTTTCCTCTTTTTTGTTCCCCGTGTTTCTTTGGTCAGGACAAGTTATGATGTACAAACAAGGTTTTATTCCTGCTCTTTTTTATTTTTATTTTTCAAAGTTTATTTATTTTGAGAAAGAGAGCATGCATGAAAGGGGGAAGGGCAGACAGAGAGAGAGAGAGAGAGAGAGAGAGAGAGAGAGAGAGAGAGTGAGAGAGAGAGAGAGAAAATCCCAAGCAGGCTCTGCATGGTCAGCACAGAGCCCAGTTGGGCGTTCGAATTCACAAAAAGTGAGATCATGACCTGAGCCAAAATCAAGAGTCAGACACTTAACCGACTGAGTCACCCAGGCGCCCCTATATTTTGTTTTTTTAACCTGATATTCACATAATATAGCCTGGTTACGCACAAGCAAGGACATTTTCTATTCAGTTATCGGTTTAGCCATCATCCTGCACATGGTTTTTCTCATGTTTTAGATTATTTCCTTAGGAGATACACCTGGAAATGGGATTACTGCTTCAAAGGTTCTGAATCTATTTTAAGGCTCCTGCTACACAGTGGCAAATTGCTTTCTGAAAGGCCTGTGTCAGTGGACATGGCTGGCAGCAGCGCAGCCTGAGTCTTCCTGTAGGCCTGTGCGTGGGTACATTTAACAATTTAAAAATCCCTTTTAAATGAGATATAATCTGCATCCCGTAAAGTGCACAAATCGTTAGCTCATTAGCTTGGTGGATTTTTACATGTGTACGTTTGCGTAATTACTACTCAGATCAAGGTATAGCCTCAGACATATATGAGATTTCCATCAACCCCAGAAGGGTCCCTCCTGCCCCAGTTAGTATCTACCCCGCCTCTTTGAGGTAAACATTATTTATAAAAGTCTCCCATTGTTTCGTGATTTCTGAAAATTGCTTTCTTCTGAAGTGATTTGACAGGTGATCTCTGAAGGAAGATCTTCCATGTCCTTGCCATCACCTGGGCATCTGCCACCCCACATGGGCAGGCCCAAGCAGGTCTGCGTGTTCTTTATTTCATTTCTACGCAGTTGCTTGTACTGAGCTTAGCTTATTTAACTTTGCCCAAGTTGTGCTAGTATCACTTTGTGAATGTATCCACTCCTCCCCCCACCAAGAACGAGCACCACCACTGCCATCTGTTCTGTGCCACGTGAGGTAGCAGGTAGGGGTGATGAAGAAGGTGCGTCACAGAAATGAAGCAGGGGTAACCCTGACTTTAATAGAAACCATCCCCTCCCCGCCCCATGCTCCTTGCTCTCTGTTTTCTTTAGATGAGTTAAAACAGAGGGTGTGTGAAGTGCTTGCTTTGCAGATCTTGCTATACTTGGCCAAGGCAGAAATGCACTTTGTACTGAAATCCCTGGGAAGTGGATTTAAGACGGAGTTTCCTACGGTAAGTCAGATTGGCTGAGGAAATGGTGTCTGTCTCAGTCGGTCCAGTTTGAAATGTGGGTTCAGAGAGAGAACACTTACTTGTTGAGACGAATTGATCATTTTGCTATCGGTTTTGATGAAGATTATGGCTCTTCATTTTCCATGGGAGCTTTATTCAGGTACCTTCATCCTTACTGAGATGGACTGGCTCTTCGTGGGTTAACAAACACCAGAAATTCTCTCTAGTAATAAGAGAGAGATCAACATCAAGGTTAGGAACATCATGGGCTAGAATTTAGGGCTTAGCAGCGGTTGCAGGTATAAATCAAGGTGTCTGAGTCATACACCAAGAGATCTAAGCCCAACATGAAAGATGAGAGAGGGAATTAACGGTGATGGAGTGTCTCCAATAGACCAAGTACAATGTTAGGTGATTTCATATGCAGTAACTCATTTAAGATTCACAATAAGATAGTGAATCCTCCTTTGTTGATGAGGAAGTTGAAACACATCCAGAGTCTCACAGCTACGTTTCTTCCTTGGCACTGCCTCTTTTCCCACCAAAGATAGGCCCAAGATGCACATCCTTCTGTTTCCCTTCTCCCTTTCAACCTCTTTGTCCTTTGCTGTAACATCTTGTGCCATGACAAACCAACTCTTATGTAATGTGTCATGCCCTGAAGGGTCAGCTCCGGCCTTAATTTCCCTGTGAAGCCTTCCCTGACACCGTGGACCATAGGGAGCTCATGAGCATATGACCCTTGGGTGTTGGAACTCTATCTGATATCTTTTGGAGTTTTCACAGCACCTAGAGAAGTTGCATGCACATAGCATTCACTTCCTAGGCTTGAATAATGCAGTGACAAAGACAAAGTTCTGATTAGGAAGGCTGTTTTTGTAGCCACTGTTGGCACAAAGATACAAACGGTCTTTGTGAATGTAGCAAGAGCTCCTGAGTGATTTCTGATCAATGGAAGCTCCTTAGTTCCCCGGCAACTGCCTTAAAATCAATATCATTATCCAACACTGATCCCTCAGTTTGCTCCTTTGCCACCCTCTCCACTTGCGTGAATAAACCACTTGACCATATTTTATTTTAGTATTTCACCAGGGAGCTTTTAAGCTTCTTAATTAATAACAAAATCATTTCAAGCAAGAGAGAGATGGCCTGACCATGGTGCATACCTTTACCAAGTACTCTGCAGACAAGTCCCCATCTGGCATACACATCGGGAGCTCCCATTGTCCAAGGACTTGTGAACACCTACAGCGCTAGATCAGAATAGACATGCAATTCAAATTCAAACACCAGCCGGTTGTTATAGGTGTTCCCTGAAAAGAACAGTGGCAAAATCATTAGTGAGTCTAATTATCATTGTGTTCACATGCTTTATATTTTCAAAAGGTCCCAGCAGTGCTATACAGTAGAAATATAATGTGCGCCACATATATAATTTAAGCTTTTCTAGCAGTCGCATTAAAAAACGTAAAAAGAGGGGTGTCTGGCTGGCTCAGTCAGTAGAGCATGCAATTTGAGCCCCATGTTGGGTGAATAGTTTACTTAAAAATATACATATTTATATTTATATTATGTATATGTTATATATAAAATAGCTATATATGTAAACTTTTAAAAATGCAAAAAGAAACATGAAATTAATTTTTATTTAACTTAATATATCTAATTATCATCATTTCAACATGTAAGTAATATAAAAGGTATTTTACATTCTTTTTTTTTTGTATTAAGCCTTGGAAATCAGGTGTGCAACTTATACTTCCAGCTCATCTTGTTTAGACTGGCCACATTTCAAGTGCTCAGTAGTCATGCATATGTGGCTACTGGCTACCATATTGGACAGCAAATGGTCAAAGAAACTTCTAGAAGAACCTTTCTGCTGAAGACGGAGCTAGGTTTGTCCATAGGCAGATAAAAAAGCCCAGTGTATTTATTGGACCCCTTGCTCTGTGTGAGGCACCAAAAGGGGAGCCAGCCAGTGGACTGGAGTGCAGCCTCTGTCACCCATCACAAGAGTCATGCATGGAAAGCAAAGCCATTCTGATTGGAATCTGTGTGTCCAACCACAAGGCAATTTAAAAAAGATCATGTTTATTTATTTATTTTGACAGAGAGGGAGCACTTGTGCAAGCAGGGGAAGGGCAGAGAGAGAGAGAGGGAGAGAGAGAGAGAGAGAGAAAATCCCAAGCAGGCTCTGCACTGTCAGCAAGGAGCTTGATGTGGGACTCAATCTCACGAACCCTGAGATCATAACCTGAGCTGAAATAAAGAGTCAGATGCTTAACTGACTGAGCCATCTAGTTTTGTGATTCTGAAGCAAGTGATTTAGGTAGTAGAGGATTATGTGTTTCGGAGAAAAAGTAATTTTTGCTCATTGAAGTGGTCAGGGATAATTCATGGATGACAAACCGTTCAGGCAGTGGGTACAGATCAAGCAAAGGTATAGGGTTGGCTAAGTTTCAGAAGTGTTCGGAAGACAGTGAGTAGATTAGCTGGGCTGTAACTGAGAGTTCACATAAAGACAATTGTAGAAAGAGAGGTGAGATTTCTTGGGCTGTATTACAGACAGAAAAAAATGTATGGGGACATGGGCTGAGCTGCTTCAGTTAATAACATGGTGAAAATAATAAAAACAGCTAGCATTTGAGTGTTTAGAGGTCAATTCCTGTACTAAGTGCTTTATATGTATTACGTCACTGAGTCTTAAAATGAGAAAGCTGAATCTCTAAAGAGAATGATGGATTTGAATCTAAGTCTATCTGAGCCCAAAGCATTCACCTTAACCATTAGCAGGTATGTTCCTAAGAAAGTTGGGGGCAGTGATCTGTGTGCTTTGTGTCATGGGAGGCCCCCACCTCTGGTGACAGAGGTATGACAGGGGTGCTGAGGTGCCACCTCAACATATGGCAGAGCAGCTCTAGACCAAAGGTTCCTTGCAGTTTGTTTCTTCTGAAGAGGTCCTAACGGGCCTGGTTGGCATGATGCCTTTGTTGTTGACTGATGTCATTAAACGCATTAAACAGCCCAGTATCCTATTAGTTGGCTTCCTCCTTTGTCTCTCAATGCTTCAAGGTCATCCTAGAATACCGGGATCTCAGAGACCATTTAGTTCAATGCTCTGATCTGATAGAAGGAGGAAATTGAGGCCCAGAGAAGAAGGGACTTGCTCACACAATTTTAGAAGTTGCAGAGCCGGGGCCCATGCCAGAGTCCTTCCTACCTGGAGAGCTACGCTAACATTTTCCAGGGGCCTCAACAGAAATCAACATATTCAGATTAGGAAGTGTATTTCAATTACTCTGAGTAATTGTTTTAGCAGTCTATGGTTCTCTAACAATTGAAAAACTTTATCATAGGTGATAGATATCCCTGAATTGAGAGACGGATTTCAGCAACGATTGCTATAAAATGAATTTCTGGTAAGTGGACTCTATAGGCTTATGAATTTTGATAAATCAGATGTCCTTCAAATGGGAAAGGTGTTGGCTCTGCTGAATGGAATAAAATTGTGCTTATGAAGGCAGCAGATCTTTAAACCTCTCATTTAAAAGAAAAGCATTAACTTTTTCAATGAAAGCCTTACACTGAATGTGATTCCAGGTGGAGAACAAATCATAGAGTAAAAAAATGAAAATTAGAGTAAAAAAAAATAGATGACCATGGAGTGGAGGCCAGGATTCCTAGAGGGTGTGCCAGCTGCTTTCCTTACCTGACAAAATGTTCACGGCATGGGGGGGGGCCAGGCCTTCGAAGCCTGGCCCCAAGGGTCCCACCACCTTTAATTTCATTATCCTTTTTTCTTCTGACCTCTGCCACCATTTAACTCTATGGACTTCTTTGCCCATGTGCTGTCGGCTTTTCTACTTTCTCTGGAAGAAATATCAGCCCAGATGGCTAAGGCCCGAAATAGCTGGTCGCTAATACCGCTACTTAATAGTTGCCGCTTATCCTCGTGTCTGTGTGGACCTGGTGCTGGTTGTGCACTTAGGCAGTGTGAGGAGGGGACCAGAAGAAGCAAAGGGAGTCACTGCCATAGCGAAGCATAGTCCATTTAGAGAGCAGAAGGAAAACCCAAAGTAATTAACAGACAGAAGCAATACAAGAGTGTGTTGTTGAATGTTGATCTTAGGTGTAACCGGACTAGGTCGCTTGTGCGTTACATCAGTAGATTGGTTGGTGTTAACCATTTCTATTTTAGTTTCTCATGGAGGCACAAGATGGCAGAGTTCAGGCACTACCTCCCCCCGCCCCCCACCATTTACCAAGTGTAAGTTCTCTTTTAGCCAGAGGAACACTTCTCCTTAGAGGAATGTTTCTAAAGTGGGTTTCAGTTCCATGAGTTTTGTGCAAAAAAAGGACTCTATAGTCAAAGAATTTATTGCGTGCCCTGCACTTGGAAATTTAAGGGAAACATTATTATGTTAGAGGCTTTTAGATGTCGTGCAGCTCTGAAACTTTGGGTCTAACCTAGTAGTAACCAAACGGATTAGCCTACAGAACCTTCATTTCATAACCCATCTATACTGGGAAATGCTACCGTCTCGTGGCTGTTGGCTCTTTAGTGATGGCTGGCTGTCTGATTTGGTTACATTGCTGTCAGTCCTTGGACCTTTCAGAGAAGTCCTGAGCAGGAAGTAAGGCAGAGAAAGTAGCCCAGGCTATTTTAACAACAGGCTTCTGACTGAAACAACCTCGCTGTGTGTGGTTGATAAACATTTTCCCTCTCTTGAGGGAAAATCATGCACAGAAACAAGCACATATAAATAATTTACCAAGCTGTAATATGCTATAAATAACAAGCCTACTAAATAATGAATTAACCCAACTGCTGATTCATAAGTAAATGTCTCTTGTAAAGCAGCAGTTTTATGGATTTTACAGCTTAGTTAATATCCACTCATATTTCATTAGGACGGTTCAGGTGAAGTATTGGGGTAATAATCTGGATATATTTGCAAGTGATATAGCACATATCAGGAGCCCAGGCAGAGCCTGGGGAAGTGCCAGGATCCCTTCCTTTTAGCCCGAGCACAAGGGGTGCCTGTACATGGTTCTCTCTAAGACCACGGATGGAAGTAGAGGTAACTCTGGACCAGTGGGGAGAAGGGAGACAGAAGTCACTTTGGCCTCCTGAACAGAACCAGCTCTCCTGAGATACCATGTCATAAATGTACAGACTCTGTTAGCTGGGATCTTGGTATTTTGATCTTTATCTATCACTTATTAACTTTGTGACCCTAGGCAAGTCACTTGAACTCTTTCTGGCTCAGTTTGCTCCCTTGTTTGTAAAATGCCCAATGATAGTACCATCTCCTCACGTTCTTAGGAAGATCAAATGGGTTGTATCATCAAGTGCTAGAAGATTGCTTGGCACATAGCATGTGCTTTTTAACTGTTAGCGGTTGTATTCATTGGAACATGACTGTTTTAGATTCCCCATTTGGGTTTCTGCAGCCACAGTATTGGACTCAGAACTGAGCTCCCAAGGGGTTGGAGGGTCTGCGTAGGGAGCCACTCGGATGCCTCCTCTTACTTCCAAAGAATGGGAATGGGAAGCAGGAACTATGATTTCATTAGAGTCAGAAAAAACTACTTTTGACATTCACTTCTTTTTTTTAATCATTCTACTTTATTGTCACCATAATTAGTGTACTCCTTGATTCGCACCCCCTAATTCCCACATCCCTCCTCAACCTTGGTAACCATCAGTTCATTCACTATAGTTAAGAGCCTGTTTCTTTGTTTGTCTCTCTCTTTCTCCTTTGCTCATTTTTAAAATTTCTGAAATTCTACACATGAGTGAAATTTTATGGTATTTATCTTTCTCTGATGGACTTATTTCACACAGTATTATACTCTCTAGCTGTATCCATGCTGTTGCAAATGGCGAGATTTCATTTTATGGCTGAGAGGCGCCTGGGTGGCTCAGTTGGTTAAGCATCTGACTTTGGCTCAGGTCATGATCTCACAGTTTGTGAGTTCAAGCCCCACATTGGGAGCTCTGTTGTCTGTGCAGAGCCTGCTTCAGATTTTCTGTCTCCCCTCTCTCTGCCCCTCCCCAACTTGTGCTTGTGCTCACTCGTTTTCTCTCTCTGTCTCTTAAAAATAACTTAAGAAATTATGGCTGAATAATATTCCATTGTATATATATACCATCTCTTCTTTTTTAAAATATAATTTATTGTCAAGTTAGCTAATGTACAGTGTATACAGTGTGCTCGTGGCTTTGGGAGTAGTTCCCATGATTCATCACTTACATACAACACCCAGTGCTCATCCCAACAAGTGGTTTCCCCAATGCCCATCTCCCATTTTCCCGTCTCCCGCATCCCCTCCAATCAACCCTCAGATTGTTCTCTGTATTTAAGAGTCTCTTATGGTTTGTCTCCCTCTCTGTTTGAAACTATTTTTTCCTTTTCCATTACTCTATGGTCTTCTGTTAAGTTTCTCAAATTCCACACATGAGTGAAAATATGTATCTGTCTTTCTCTGACTGACTTATTTCACCCTTCACACCCTCCAGTCCCATCCACATTGCTGCAAATGGCAGGATTTCATTCCTTCTCATTGCCAAGGAGTATTCCTTTGTGTATATAAACCACATCTTCTTAGTCCATTCATCAGTTGATGCACATTTGGGCTCTTTCCATAATTTGACTATTGTTAAAAGCACTTCTGTAAACATTGGGGTGCATGTGCCGCTAGGAATCAGTATGCCTGTATCCTTTGGATAAATTTCTAGTAGTGCTACTGTTGGATCATAGGGTAATTCTATTTTTAATTTTTTGAAGAACCTCCACACTGTTTTCCAGAGTGGCTGCATCAGTTTGCGTTCCCACCAACAGTGCAAGAGGGTTCTTGTTTCTCCACATCCTCACCAGCATCTGTTGTTTCCTGAGCTGTTCATTTTAGCCATTCTGACCAGTGGTAGGTGTCCACCACCTCTTCTTTATCCATTCATCTATTGATGGACATTTGAGCTGCTTCCATAATTTGGCTCTTGTGAATAATGCTGCAATAAACATAAGGGTGGGTGTATCCATTTGAATTAGTGTTTTTGTATTTTTTGCATAAATACCCAGTAGTGCAATTCCTAGATCATGGGGTAGTTTTATTTTTAATTTTCTGAGGAACCGCCATATGTTTCCCAGTGTGGCTGCACCAGTTTGCCTTCCCACCAACAGTGCAAGAGGGTTCCCCTTTTTCTACATCCTTGCCAACATGTGTTATTTCTTGTAATGTTGATTTTAGCCCTTCTCGTAGGTGTGAGATGGTGTCTCATTGTAGTTTTGATTTGAATTTCCCTGATGATGAGTGGCCTTTCACTCATTAAAAGTAAGAAATGATCCATTATTTAAAAGGAACTTTATATATCTTTATCAGTGAAGTTTTTGGGGAGGGGGTGACAAGAATTTTCAGTCAAGTCACTTTGACAAGGAGACGATCTGAATTTCATATTCATACCTTAATTTGTTAAGGGAGATTGACACCAAAAACCATGCTACTGTTCCCTACTTGTGGAGACACTGAGTGCTCTGGGGTGGGGAGTTTAGAAACAGAGCACTTCATTGTTCCAGTTCCCCAGAGGGGTGGAGAGAGAGTAAGCGTCCTGCCCTTTGGCTGTCACACCAATACTGTAAACCCTACGGCCAGTCTAATGACCACTCAGTTCTCACTGCATGGAAGAACGGCTCAGGCCCTTGCTCCAACTTGCGTATTACAGGCCAATTATATGCCCTGTTATCCTAAACGTTCCTCACTGATCAGAGCACGCACTCATCCTTATGCAGCTCCATAGATGTAGCCCATTACACTGATTCATGACAGCAGTCATCTGCAGCCCCTTTGCCCTCGCCTCCCTGGATAGCTCTGCATGCTAGTCTTGCAGTCTGGTCTTCAGCCTGCTCTCTGTCCCCCTTTCCCGCATCACATGGACTTCCCCAGTTGCCTGCGAGTAAGACCACCTTTCCATTCTTCATTTATCCTTCTTTAGAAGTTTATTTATTTATGTATTCTGAGAGAGAGAGGGGGTATGCGAGTCTGAGAGGGGCTGAGAGACAGAAAAGAGAGAATCCCACGTCTGCTCTACGCTATCAGCTTGAAGCCTGATGTGGGGCTTGATCCCACGAACCTAGAGACTGTGACCTGTGTCAAAATCAAGAGTTGGATGCCCAACCAACTGAGACACCCAGGAGCCCCATTTCTTTATCTTTTGAGCTCAGAAATCCATGGGGATTATTCTCGGTCCTCTGGTTGCCCCCTCCATCCCCACGTACCCTAACTCTAGGCTAGACCCATGGCAGTACTCACCTTTCTTGATGTTAAGGAAAGGGTGGTCATCTGGGTTTGGGCCCTGTCTGTTCTTTCATCTGCCTGTTTTGTACAAATACAATAGCAAGGAAGCCGGGACCTTTGGATTGGTAGAGCTGGCCTCTCTCAGATGTCTTCCTAAATGCCTAGTACTAAGATATATAGCTTGCTTACCTTCAATAGACCTCAGGGTGGGGAGCCTCAAGGTACCTTCTAGGACAGCCAGCATTCATGGTGCCTTCTAAAAAAAAGGGAAGAGCCATCCCCTGCTGCGGTGAACCACCCACAGAATGGAAGGCTTCACATTCTTACACCACTGCAGAGTGAAAGGCTTCACAGCTCACAATTACCATTTGGCCAAACCCCCTCCTCACCCCTACCCCCGTGAAGTGAGAAGAAGTAAGGTGGCGTGACATTCACTTTGACAAAGCTTTTTTCCTTTTCTCTACTTCTCAAAAAAAAAAGCCTAAAGAAATAAAAACAGTTGCTAAGCTACTGGGTGGCCTCTGTCAGTGTGTTTTGTTGCATCCTAGCATTAAGGACTTGTGTTATCACATATTCAGCAGCTTAAACCAAAGAAGCGAGGAAGCAGGGGGTGGGGGTGGGGGTGAGGTTGTTGGAGAGGGCTCCTTTGTAATTTTCCTTGTCAGGTCAAGTGCTTGACTCTGGGAATGCAGGTGACCTGGAGTATGTCAACTACAATTCTGTCTCCAGGTGGGAAAATAGGAGGGAGGATTTCTTCCCAATTCACAGACTGGTCCCCAAGAGAATGGTTTTGGGGCCTTGTCTTTCTTTCACATTTGTTTTAGAAAGGTCAGCTCCCAAGGGGGTGTGGGTCAAGCTCTGAATCCTCTGAACATTCTGTTTGGAATACACCACATGCAGTTGATGTTACTGTTGGTACCTGGACCCCAGCTGGCCCTCGTGGGTTCCTAGCTCAGGGTTCCAGGAAGCCTGCACAACCAGGCCTGCTATACTTTCCGCCAGACCGTTGTACTGTTTTGTGTTTTGTGTTTTGGTGGCAGCATTGTGTTTTCAAAGCTGGGTGAATTCCAGGGGCGCCTGGGTGGCTCAGTCAGTTAACCACCCAACTTGAGCTCAGGTCATGATCTCACGGCTCGTGAGTTCGAGCCCCGCATCAGGCTTTGTGCTGAAAGCTCGGAGCCTGCTTTGGATTCTGTGTCTCCCTCTCTCTCTGCCCCTTCCCCACTCATACTCTGTCTCCCTCTCTTAAAAGTAAATAAACACTAAAATTTTTTTTAAAAGTTGGGTGAATTCCAGGTGAAGCAAGTCATCATTTAATAATATTCAATGAACCTCAAATTTCCGTGTGTGTAGAACTTGTTACTGTGTACAGGTGGCACAGTCCCAGCTGGTCCTGAGGAATGCTTCCCCGCTCGTAGTCGGCACAAACACCGACGTGGTGGAAAGAGAGGCAATTTCCCAACACCTCTTTGCATCCTTCTCCAAATCATTCCTCATGGCCTAATCCTCCCTTTGCACATTGGTTCTCAGTGCGGGGACAATGGGAGCATTACTGACTTTAGGCTTGTTTTTATCAACAAGCTTATTCTGTGTAAAGTTGGGTTTCGGAAAAAAATTCTTATAAAAATTAATGCAGCCTGGGACACTCTTTGTGGAGGATACATTGAAAATGCGTCTTAAATAAAAACCCAGGAAATTGTCCCTTCTGTCTTTCACCTGTCAGAATAAGCAATAGAATTCTATAGCCCATTCAGTAGCATATTTAATTAAGCAACCTATCTGCTGAATGCTTTGGGGCTTGGCTGACAGTGCTTTTCACTGCTGATTTGGATGACAAAGGATGTGGTGAGACATTCGAGAGTCTGGTGGTATGGAAAGAAACTCCCAATTGGTCACACCTACCTATTCCTCTTGGCATGTTGCATTAGCTCTGCTAATACAGAACATAGACTGTCTTTGATTTATTCAGAAAGTCACTGGACACCAGCCTCTTCCACAGCAAGCCCTGGCTGAGATTTGCACACGTTCCCATTATAGATGAATAGAGATTTAGTTGTAAGTGGGAAACTTTAGCTTGTAATTTTCAAAAGAAAAGACATTCAGGTGCTCGTTTTAATCCTGATGCAGAACCATTCCTGACCATCATTCTTTGTTTTGGTGGGAATTCTTGCCTATCCCTAATGGATATTATTAGTATTAGCGACAATTATTGAGCATTTACCAGGCACATGCCAAGGTTATGCATGTATTATCTCTCCCAGCACCACCCTGGGGCAGATACTGTTGATATTCTGTCTTGCATAGGAGGAAATTGGGACTGAGAACACTTCAGTCATCTGCCTCTAGTCACACAACTAGAGAGTGCTAGAGTCGGGCTTGGAGCCCAGAGCTCCCTCCTCTACAGCCCATGTTCTTAACCACTACTCTGCTTGGCTCTTGAGAAAGCCCAATACAACTCTTAATACTGGGGGTAGGGGTCACAAGAGCAATGGGATTACTAACTTTTACAGGGTTTCTCCCACGAAATCAGACGTTCTTTACCAAAGTTTGTGGGACTTTGGGGAATCCATAAGGCTCTTAAAATTAGATCACATGTATATGTGTGTATGTATTTTGGGGCACTGGGTCAGTTTTCAATAGCTTCTTAAAGAAGTTCATGACATAAAGATGTTTAATAACTTCCATATATACCTAAAGCACATGCGCCACTTGCGGTGTGCCAAACAGTGCTTTATATACACAAATATAAGCAAACTCATCTCCTTCTCAGCACAGCCATACGAGGTAGGTATGATTACCATGCCCATTTTACAGAGGGAGAAACCGAGACTAAGGTAACTTGCTCAGGGTTACAAAGCTAGTAAGTGACAACACAGATATGATTTGAAGTCAAGCACTGTGGCTCCTGAACCTTTGACTTCACATTCCTTTTTATACATTTGTATCCCTGCTGCCACCGTGCCTGACACATGGGGGAGTTTATTGGTATTTGCTGAATTGAGTTGATTTTGTGTACTGACGACTCCATGTAGGTTTTGTCTTTGGAATCATACTGAAGGTCTGAGGCTGTGGCAGGGACTCCACAAATCTTGACTGGATGAATGAAGAGAACCTACTTGGATAAGAGATCACATCAGTTTTTCAAGATGGGTGGCCTGGCAAAGCGTAGGCTCTTTGCTTGCAGTCAGGCCTCCTTGGATGGCTGTTGCCCTGATCCCAAGCCCGTTCTTTCCTCCAGTAGGCTGACTAGATGGTTCAAAAGTGGTTGTAAGCTACCTCCCAAGTACGAGCTAGGTGAGTTTGCAGATCTGTGAATCTATGTGGTATTCTGTGTCCTGTTTACTAGGCACGATCTCTCCTCTTATTCTCCAGTGAGCAAGCGAAGCTGGTCCAAACCCTGCTGGCCTGATTCAAATCTAGGTCTCTATCTGGCACGTCAGCTCTACTGAGGGGAGGATGGATGACGACACAAATCCTGTTCAATTGCCCTAATACAAGTTTGACTGTAGCTGAGTTTCTAGAACTAAGCAGTCTTAAATATCAGAACATTTGGCTATGATTGTGGAGAGTGTGCAGTGAGCTGGTGGGCTGGAGAGTAACAAGGTGGAGCAGCTCGAGTTTTAATCACCTTGATTACATGTTCCAAGGTTTAACTTTGTGGCCTCCACTGCTCCCCTAATTTGTCCTGCTGTGATCTTATTTTACTTTTCATTTTATTCTCTGATCACTACCGATTAAAGCCCCGAGTCCATGCTGCTCCTGTTGCCTGCCTTCCAGCCTGATGGACCTCTTTGTACTAAGGTACGGAACCCAGCTGGCTGGTGGGCTTCCTAGGGCCTGGAAGCTTCATTACTCTTTGTTGGCAATGAACTCCAAAGTTACTGGCTTTGGAGTTGGGTTTTCTCAACTACAGAAGCTTAACATTTGGTTTCCAAGTTGAAGTATTTTTCCTCTGAAATTAATCAGATACATGAGTTAATTATAAGCCAGAAAATATTTTAAGAACACTGTCCAGTAGAGACTCTTACACAAACTGCAGACTATTTTCCCAGTAACTAATAGGCTTCATTTATTTCCTTTGAAGTGGAAAACTGTTGACAAGGACTCCCTACTCATTTGGGTCAAATAACTAATTTTGTACCTGGAGTACTAATTACAGGAGTGACACCGTCTTTTCCTGTAAGGTCTCACACTTGAAGAACTCCAAGTAGGTGATAACTTTTGAATCTTGGAGGCTAGTTTAGTTTATTCATGGGCAGTAGAACAATGAAAACTGTTATCAGAAATATAGTTAAACTTCTGTAATTGAGCCCCTGTTAATACAAAAGGTAATAGTGTGTGAAAAACAAATTTGATAAGTGTATGACAAGAAGAGAGGAAGCTGGCCAGGGGTTATTTAAACTACCAAGTAGCACACACTTGCAGAAGGTGCCAGTTCGCACCTTCTGGTAAGTGCATACACCTCTTTGCATCAGTAGTCTTCAAATCTGAAGGCTGAAAGCCATATAGTACGACTTTTCAATACTCAAAAAACACTTGTTAAGCAACACTACATGCTGGACTCTAAGAATACAGTTCTGGTTCTTTTCTTTTGGCAGCTGCTTTATTGAGATGTAATAAAAATAACATAAATCACCCGCTTAAGATGTGGCAATTCAGTGCTCTTTGGTATATTTGCAGAGTTTGGCAGCCATCTTATGGTCAGTTTTTTTTTTTTAAATAGTTTCTTGTCAAATTGGTTTCCATGTAACACCCAGTGCTTCTCCCCACAAGTGCCCACCACCATGACCATCACTTTCTCCCTCCCTCCCCCTTCCCCTTCAGTCCATGGTTTGTTTTCAGTATTCAGTAGTCTCCCTTG
>PJEM01011758.1:0-51884 GCA_004023845.1 Helogale parvula | reverse complement strand
GGTGCTGGGTACCCCATGAAGGGAATGTCCCCCCTTCTGTGTCCTTCAGGGTCGGGACCTTCTGCGTGTGCCTGAGGGGGACGAGGGCCACTGTCCAGTTTCAGGAGGTGGGGGGAGGGGGTCCAGGAGAAGGCGGCTCTGATTTGGAGAGGCCCGGGGGGGGGGGGGGGGGGTGGGCGGGGGCGCCGAGGATGGAGACCCTGGGAAGCCGGTCGGGCTGATGCCAGGACTCAGCCGTGCCAGAGTTTTAAACGGGTGGCTTATAGTTGAGTGTTTAAAGCAGTTTATTTGTGGTGCCAACTGCTCTTGGATGCTTTTCCCTAAATGTTTTATGTTTTGTACTTGTGCCCAGAGGCAGTTCTGTCTGGTGGGGGCACTTCTGTCAATCTGTCACCGTGAATGATTAGAGGAAGAGGGGAGGGCAGGGAGGGGACAGAGCGCGCAGAGGAGGAGCCCGGGTCCTCCTGGGGGAGTCTGTGCGCTGCCCGCCCGCCAGGCAGATTGTCCGGCCGTCCGGCCCCCGCTGCACTCAGCCCGGGAGCTCCCTGGATGCAGCTGGATGGGGGCCTGAGAATCAGGGGTTGGTGACTGCCTTCGGGGCACTTAGGATTGAATGACGGGTCTCTCTGTCTCTCTCTCACACACACACACACACACACACACACACACACACACGAGGCCTGGGTGCAAGCTAACCTCACCAGTGAGTGGTTTTTATACAGGGCACCACGCAGGCGTTCCCAGCGGATTCTCCATCCTGGCGCCTCTCTGTCTTACTACCTGCAATCTCTTTCCCTGTGGGCAGTGACTTTCCGCAGATCTTAGGTCGGCTCCCCAGAGGCCATGGCAGACACGGAGCGGGCACATCGCCTAACGGGGGGGGGGGGGGGGGGGGACCGGCCGGCCTCCGGCCCGGGCTCCCCCTCTTTCGTTCATGACTTACACACTTGGATGCCAAGTGGTGGCCCCTCTGAGCTCAGAGCCGGCTCAGTGCAGTTTCTAGCTCGTCGGAGGGCTGTGTGCAAAGGTCAGAACAAAAGCTCCCGGAGGCACAGGCTTGTATCTGGTGAGTTTAGTGCCCAGAATCATGCCTGGCGTATCGACAGCAGAGTAAATATTTGTCGGACGACTGAGGGAATGCAGCCGTTTCCGGATTCTGGAGTTGAGGTTTCACCTTGTGAACAGGCTCTTTGTTTATTTATCTTTTAAATGTTTTAATTTATTATTAAGAGAGAAGGACAGTGCGTGAGCAGGGGAAGGGCAGAGAGAGGGGGAGACACAGAATCCAAAGCAGGGTCCAGACTCTGAGCTGTCAGCACAGAGTCTGAGGTGGGGCTCGAACCCACGAACCATGAGATCATGACCTGAGCAGAAGTTGGATGTTATGTTTAAAGGACTGAGCCCCCCTGGCACCCCTGTCAACAGTCTCTTTTAGGATGCAGATGCTCCAGTGAGGGGCAGGGCACTGGGCCACGGAAAGTGGCCAGACTGATCCCTGTGAGCATCCCAGCTCTGCCAAGACTATGTGTGTGGCCTCAGTTTCCTCACCTGTAAGGTGGCCTCCCAGACTAGGGGTATAGATTCAAACGGGACAGCTGGGAGAGAGAAGGGGGCACACAAGAAACCCGAACAGAAGGGGGGCTGGGCGGAAGGAAGCCTGATCTCCGTCAAAGCTGTGGCTAGCGGGCATGCACTTTCCACCCCTGACTGGCGTGGGGGGCCCAACCCAGCTCTCAGTCCCACAGGATTGGGGGCCAGGGGTTCACCAGGCAGGTGCGGCTTCGGTGACCCCTTAATGGGGACCGTTTCCTTCTCCCTCATCAGTCAGATCCACCTGCTGGCTCAGGAGTTTGCAAGAGCCATCCTTGGCCTTCCGACTGCGGGGTCGGGAGCTGTCCTGAAGTGTCCAGGACAGAGGACGTGGTGGGGGTGTGGGGTGGGCTGCGAGACGCTTGCTCAGGGCGCCACACGTGTGGGGAAACGCCCGGGGGCAGATCTCTGAGGGCCCATCTCACCCCAGATACACTCACTCGAGGACTAGAAAACCCCAACTTGCCAGTTACCCACAGAGGACCTCAGACACCACGCCGTCTCCCCGGATGTCCACAGAGGCTCTGAGGGATTTCCGTGGAAGACACTCTGCTCCCATTTTGCAGCTGGTAAAGCTGAAGACCAGAGCGGGGGAGGAATTGTGTGCGTCCGCTTGATGCCCCCCAGCCCGTGGGAAATGTGTTTCCTGGATGAAGGGACCGTAAAGCTAAAAGCCAGATGGCTGGGAGCCGTGGTCACCAAGAGGCCAGTCCTTCCAGATCAGTTAGAGAGACTGTGGGCGGCAGGGGAGGGAGATGGGGGTTCAGGTTCACCCTGAACTCTGGCAGCCACGGGGGAGCGGGAGCAACGGATCGCTGTGGGGCAGGGCAGGGTCCTAGGGGACACTGAGCAGGGCTGGGCCAGATGCTGGTAGGACTGTCACCAGGTCCACCTGTCCCCAGGCCAAAATGGCCTCGTGACTGTGTCCCCAGCAATGCCATGGAGGTCATCCCGGCCCTGGGGTCCAGGATCTGGGAGCCGGTGTGTACTCTCTGCTTGCTGGGTGTGGGGCTTGCGGCCCACGCATCTGGGTCCTGGTTGGCCTGATGCCGGGATCTCTGGAAGAGGGTCCGTGTCAGGAAGGCAGTGTGGACGGGCCGAAGACACCAGGGTCTCCAGGAGAAGGTCTGTGTCAGGAAGGCAGTGTGGACAGGCTGAAGATGCCAGGATCTCCGGGAGAGGGTCCGTGTCAGGAAGGCAGTGTGGACAGGCCGAGGACACCAGGGTCTCCGGGAGAGGGTCTGTGTCAGGAAGGCAGTGTGGACGGGCTGAAGACTCCAGGATCTCGGGGGAAGGGTCCATGTCAGGAAGCCAGTGTGGACAGGCTGAAGATGCCAGGATCTCCGGGAGAGGGTCCATGTCAGGAAGGCACTGTGGACAGGCTGAAGACACCAGGATGTCCAGGAGAGGGTCCATGTCAGGAAGGCAGTGTGGACAGGCCGAAGATGCCAGGATCTCCAAGGGAGGGTCCGTGTCAGGAAGGCAGTGTGGACGGGCCGAAGATGCCAGGATCCCCGGGAGAGGGTCCGTGTCAGGAAGGCAGTGTGGACAGGCCGAGGACACCAGGGTCTCCGGGAGAGGGTCCGTGTCAGGAAGGCAGTGTGGACAGGCAGAAAAGGCAGGGCCGGAAAGTGCATCTTCGGCCACAGAGGTCTGGCTGCACAACTGGAGTGGGCAGCGTGGAATCGCAGTGTATCCTGGACAGGCCCGGCTACATCGTCTGTGGGGCCACTCGGTGTAAAACCAACACGTGAAGCCGCTTGTTCAAAAACCGATTGTGAATCTCAACATGGTGACAGCAGACGAGTAAACAAGCACGGGACCCTGTGAGCGTGGGGCTCTGTGTGACTCACGGTCAGCCACCCGGCCCTGGTCTCAGGCTAAGGCCCAGATGGCCGGGGCAGAGGGCTGTGGGGACCGAGGAGGGGTCCTCTCTCTGTCCTGGAGGGGCTTCGATTTGCCCTGCAGCCCTCGGTTTGTCTGGGGCCGAGAAACACGTTCCTAGCAGACCGACCTTCCCTGAATGGCGGGCGGCCTGGGCGGGCGGCCTGGAGTGGGGAGGGAGGAGCGGGTGTGGGTGCCGGGGACGGGAGGGGGCTGCTTCCTCGCCGAGCAGCCGCTGAGGGGACCCCCACCTCCCACCCAGCACTGCTCCCTCCCACCCCAAAGGCAGCACAAGGTAACGGTTTTCGACACATTTCATTGAAATATAATAAAACATTTGCATGGCGTTATTAGATAAATAAGGGCTGACTTGAGGCAGTGCTTATTGGGAAATGTGATATGAAAATTCATTTAATATGAAAGAATGTGGAAGCTTAAGTTTATGGTAATGGATTGATTGCAGATAGTATCTAATAACTCCATACAGATATATTTCAATCACAATATCCACTGAGGTGGTCCTCGGCTCCAGGGGCGGACGGGGCAATTGTATGCCCCACCTCTCTTCCGGGCCAGATTAGAATTAATTAATTGCTAATATTGTGACATTACTTTTGTAATTAAGAAGCCCCATAATTTTCAGTGGCGGTGAGGATGAGAAGTGTTTATTGTCTCAGACGAGGCTGGAGAAGGTAGAGAAGGAGCAGAGTAATAGCAGAGAGAGAAATCCAGAGAGAGCGTGTGTATTATTTCATTCTCCGCGTCCTGGGGTTTAGTCTTGCTGCGAAGTGGAGAGCCCGAGAAGAGGCTGGGTCTCAGGGCTGGCGGGGGCACCGCACAGACGATCCAGGGCGACATGGTCCCTGGAGGCAGGGCCCAGGAGCCAGCCCAGTGAGGGAGCTCCGGCCAAGGAGCTGTGGCTGAGACCTGAGGGGGGACAGCAGGGACCAAAGGTGGCCCGGGACACGCCCCTTCCTCCCTGGATAAACTGTGAAATCCGTTTGTCCTTGGCTGGGATGAGCTCAGCCAGGCGATGGCTGTCACTTCTGGGCGTCCACAGAGGGGCCAGAGGAGGAGGTGCCTGTCCAAGGTCCATATGCTGGCCTGTCTCCCAACACACGACCCTGGGAGTTTGCTTGTCTTTCTTTCTGCCTTTTCCTTTCCTGGGGAGAGAATGGAAATACTTTCCTTTGAAACGTGACATTTCCTAATCCGGCGCCCGGCCTGGCTGACAGCAGGATTAGTGTGCCCGGCTGCCAGGCCCGCCTGGCCATATGCAGGCGGCTCCCGAGGGGCTGCGGCGCCGGCCCCTCCTCTGGCGCTGCTCCCACCCCGGTCTTGACTGGGCTCCCTCCTCCTTCTGCGTGTTGGGAACCTGTGTGCCGGAAGCCCGCTCAAGCCCTTTCTGGCCCCCGGCTGGTGTGTGCGTGTGTGAGGGTTGGGGGGGTGGTGTTTCACGCACCAGAAGCTGTTAGTCTTGTCATCCGAGAAGAGAGGAAACCAGGACCTGCAGAGGTGACTCTGCGCGGACCAGCTCTGTGACCTACGGCTGCCTGTTCGTGTCCCGTCCTGGACTTCAGCCTTCGTGTCTTTGAATTGAAAGTATTAGGAGAGATGGGAACCAAGGGGGCTCAGTCGGTTAAGCGTCTGGCTTTGGCTCAGGTCAGGATCTCACATCCGTGGGTTCGAGCCCCGCGTCGGGCTCTGTGCTGACAGCTCAGAGCCTGGAGCCTGCTTCAGATTCCATTTCTCCCTTTCTCTGTCCCTCCCCTGCTTGTGCTCTGTCTGTCTGTCTCTCTCTCTCGAAAATAAATAAGTGTTAAAAAAAACACAAGAAAAAGGAAAGTATTAGGAGTCTCTTAATATTTGATTGTTTCTACCCCTTCTCCTTCCGGCAATGTTTGGTTCCCCACTCTTTGTCCAGCTCTTTAGTTACGACAAGAGGCATCCGCGGTGGTGACTATGAGGCATCCTTCAAGGGCGGGAGCTGGGCCTGCTCACCCCTCTCTTTCCGCCTCCTGAGGTGCCCAGGGCTAGTGGGGTGGCTTTGCCGTCGGGCCTTTGGTTGGGTGGCTGGCGGAAAGTCCCTCAAACCCTATTAGCAGCACAGGCCACGATGCTGTGATGCGTGACATCAAAGCCTCGCGGTGATCTGACAGGCAGGTAGTCTACAGATGAGAAATGGAGGATCAGAGACGTCAGTAACTTGCCCTAGTCACTTGTTCAAGCAAATTTGAACCCAGACGGTCCAACTCCAAACCCCCGGCCTCTAGGGCCACCCTCCGGACCCTTCACCCCTGCCTCTACCATGAGCTTTGGGCGTGGGGCTCCAGCCCCAGAACTCCCTGGGCTGTGTGTGTGATTATTTTCCTGCAGTAGGGCCTGGGGTGCTTCCTGAGGGGGAGGGTTCTAGGGTACGCCCCTGCCCGACATCCTGGGCCAGCCATTGTGATTTCCACGAAAGGAGCCGCTGGAGGTGTCCCCGGCCGGAATGCCTGGTCCCCAGGCTGTGTCCCCAGATCTGAACACTCAGATTAGACAGCTGATAAAGCCTGCAGGGAGGGGTGAGGTGGGCGTTCCTGAGCGGCTTCCTGGGGGTCTCCTTCCCAGACCTCGAGACCAGGCAGGAGGCAGAGGGAGCCGGGCTTCAAGAAGGTGAGGAACAGCGAGGTGTGGCCTCCAGACCTCTAACCCCGGGCGGTGCCTCCGGGAAGGATTTCTTCCTCCTCCAGCTCCCTCCCAGTTTCCAGGTCAGAGAACCAGAGATGGTCCTGGGTCTCAGACTCTAGGGTCTGCCTCTCTGAAGCACTCAGGCCAGCAGTGGAGAGAGAGAGAGATTCTGCAAACACAGCTTCCCCCCACCCCCTCATTTCATCTCCATGTGCTGTGAAAGTCTGAGGGCACTCATTTAGGAGGCTGGGGTGTTTGTGTGGAAAGGTAATTGCTGCCAGAACGGGGGGAGGAAAGAAGTGTCACAGCTCTGCGCAGCGCAGCCCTCCCCGGCCAGCTCCCCGGCCAGCTCCCCGGCCCATCTCGGAGGCACACAGCTCATAGTCAAGCCCCTCATGACAGCTTGGTCCTGAAGTGCCTTTCTTGCAAATAGTTTTTGGTTTGGTTTTGAGATTAGAGTAGCAATGCTCCCAACAAACCTGGACCCCACGGGCGGGGAGGGCCGGGCCGGCCTGCATGAACAAGGTGTGTCCCCCAGGAACGCCGTCCCCGCACCTGCTGAGGATGTTTACCTGACCTGCTTCTTTTGAGTCCGGCGGACCGTGTCCCACTGTCCGCTCTTTCTCTCTCTGTCTTCCTCTTGTCCTTTCTTCTTTGCGTCTTAGTCTTCGGAGTCTCTTCCTTGATGTCTCTGCCCCTCCCAGTCTTTTCTCTCCTGCTCGCCCTCCCCATCGATCTCCCGACCTCGGCATTAGCATTCACAACCTCCGGCACCAGCCACTTAGGCCAGAAAGACAGCTCCTTGGAAACACAATTGAAATATTTTTATAAATGACCAGCGGAGTTTGAGTGACATGCCCTTCTTAGGCTAAATAAAATTAAAGTTAAACCTTCTAAAAAATACATGAGCCAAACATCCTCTGCACATTTCATTATGCAAATGCAGCTGTCCAGCTCTGCACAAATTAGCCCTCCTTTTGAGATTCACTGCTGCTGCTTCTCTTCCCTTCGCTCTCCTCTCTCTCTTTTTTTTTCTCTGGGTTTTGAGCGAAAAGGCTTTGTGATTTTAGGCCGACAGCTGGGAGTCTGGGGGAGAGGGGGAGCCCGGAGGGTGGAGGGCCGACTTGCTCCTTCTGATTTCCTCTTTGTCCCCTTCTTGCCTCTCTTTGGGGACGTGATAAGAAAACAATGGACACACGGATGACTCCTCATCCTTTCTCTTTTCCAAGCTGCTTGACAGGGTCTGGCCAGGAGAGGTCAGTCTGGGGTCGAGAACGGGGCTCAGAAATCTCAGCCTGGGGGCTGTGGGAGCTGCGGGCTCGGGGATGGAGGCGCTGATGGGCCACGGACCTACTCCCACGCCCGGTCCAGACCCTGCTTCCCCAGCGCCTCGGGCGTAATAACGGAAGTCGTTTCCCTCCTACCCGAATCCCAGGTGAAGACTGGAAAATTCGAACAACATTCTAGATGTGCCGTCTCCTCTGTGCCCAGGTCTCAGGGTCTGGGAGTTAGGGTTTCACACAGTGGAGGGAAGTCACACTGAACTGGGCAGACGGGAGAGCCGCCTTCCCACGGCGGTCACGCCGGAGACTGTGTCTCGTGACCTTCCCTGCACGTGGCCTGCGCCGGCGTGACGTATCACCACCAAAATCACTTATTTCCCTGGTCCCCTTAGGGGGAAAAAGAGCACTAGGGAAGGGGAACAGGACAAATCACACGAAGGTGTCGGTGACCTTCTAGAATCTCAGCACTTAATTGTGTCTTAGAGGGTTCATGGTCCTCGCTGCAGGTGTGGGGGCTGAGGTCAAAGCGGACCTGCTGGCTTGACCGGAGAACAGGCTTGGGCTTCAGTGCCGTTCTCCAAGCAGAAGCCCCGAGGGCAGGGCTCAGAAGGAAGAGGAGAAGGGGGCACAAGGGCAGAAAGAGCCACGGAGACTAATGGAGACGCTCCGCATCCCCAGGTTAGGTCTTGCCCTGACCCTCCGGGCGAGGGGCGGCAGGGGCCTGGCATCCAGCCATCCTGGTGTTCGTCCTCCTCTGTAGCTGGTCAGTCCGCTCTGGACTTGTAGGACTGCACCCTGCCCCCTCTCCCGGCTCCCAGCAACTTCAGCCGAGTCTGTGGGGTCCACTTGCCCGTGCTGTCCTCTCTGACTTTAGCCAGAGGAGCGGGTGTGGGGGGAGCGGGGGGGGGGGGGAGGAGCAGATGAAAGAGACTCGGTTGATCAGGTAGCTGGCAGCAGGCGGAGGCTGCCTTTCCAGCCCGGCCTCCCCAGCCTGCCGCTGCGTCCCCGACTTACCCTCTTCCCGCCTCGAGTCACTCTTCCCAGGTGCTGCCGAGGTCCCTGTTCTGACTCATCCTGGCCTTTTCTCTGCCCAGAAACTTTAAATGTCCAGTCGAGGATCCTCAGCCATTAATTGAGTTTCTGCTATGTGCCGGGCATTGAGCGAGGTGTGGGGGGTCGGGGAAAGGGGGCACAGTGAGGCATGACCCCTGTCTTCACAGAGCTTATGGTGTAGTAGGGAGTCCCCCGTGTGGAAGGGGCCAGAAAGCAAGACGAGCAGGTGTCCCGGAAGCCTGGCTGAAAGTGAGGGTGTGACCGTGTGGCAGACGCTGGCCAGCTGTTCACTAGCCCTCGTTTCTCTCCTTCCTGGGGCGGAGTTAGACCACCCTTCCCAGGCCCCTGGCAGGAGGTACGGGCTTCTGACTCCTTGCTGCTGAGTGTATGGTTCCTTGCACTAGTATCACCGGGGAGCTGGCGAGGACACAGATCCCCAGGCCCCACCTCAGGCCCGGGAGCTGAGCCCAGGGATCTGCAGCGGAAGGCGCGAGACGCCATTCCACCCCACGGGATAGGAGGGAAAGCAGCGCCGCCGGCCGTTTACTGGAGGAGAGACGCACGGGACCGAGTTCATCGTGTTCGCGGCACGTGGCAGCCGCCAGCACTCACCTGCGAAAGGCCCCTGCTTTGTTTTGCTTCATCATTTCTCTCCATCTCACCCCCACCCTCACGTCCCCAGCCCTACTGAGTCTTGTACACAGATATACTGTGGTCCGGTCCTTACTTTTCCCAGTCACATTAGCTCACGCTGCGGTATATGCGTCTGTCTCACTGCTTCTGGATGGTGCGTGGAATTTCACCTGTGCGCCCGCTGAGAGTCGCTCTGATTTCCTAGCGACAGACACCAGGCTGCGTCACTTCCTTGCTGTGATAGACAGTGTCAAGCACGTCCTCCCTTGGGTCTCTGTGCAGCACATGCCCAGGAGAGGGCTTGCTGGCCACAGTCGCTTCCTCCCAGAACTGCTGATGGCCCCGGCGGTCAGCTGACTCAACCGTGGGCAGTGCCCCCAGCTCCCAGTTTGCCCACATCTTTCCCAACACTTGCTGTCATCTGCCCTTCTCACTGTTCCCAGGGTTTGTGGGGTCCTCCTTCTCTAATGACCGTGCAGCTGTGCCTCACCGTGTTCCCGTGACAGCCAGGGACTTTGCTGGCATTTCACCATATGTGGATTTTCTGGTCATATATTTTCCCTTCTTGGTTGTTTTTGTTTTTTGTATTTTCTTCTTGACTTGAAGGAGTTCAAATATATGATATTTGCTAGATATATGCATGTTCTCTATTTAGGTTGCTGCGATGTCCTCTCCTGGCCGGCCACCTGCTTGGTAACCGTGATGTCCGGTTTTGTCCGGGAACAGAAAGCCTCGATTTTATTCTAGTCAAATGCATCATTCTGTTTTTGCCTGATGGTCTGAGCCTTCTGGGGTCTTATTAAGGAAATCTTCCCACACCAAGGTCATAGAGATATTCTTTTCATATGCTCTCACTAGTTTTGTAGTTTTGCAGGTCACATTTAGGGCCCTAGTTTTCTGGAGTTGAGGTTTTTATATAGTAGAAGGAGAGGTTTGAACTTGGTTTTCGCCTGTACAGTGAACCAAACCCACTAAACAAGCCACCTTTGTCCCAGTCTTTTTTATTTCACCTGTGTCACATGCCCGATCTAACACACACATGCACACGCACACACACGTTTTTGGTGCGTTCTCCTGTTGTGTTCATTTGTTAGTCCGCCAGCCGGTTTTCTTTTTAAAAAGTGATTATCACAGTCCTTAGCACTGTTTGCAAAGACTTAGCTCTCCTCTCTTTCAGGAAAATGGTAGGATGGCATGTCCCTGTCCACTTAGAGTTCGATGTGGCGCTATGACTTGATTTTGACAATGGAATACGAGCAGAAGTGACCCATGTCACTTCTGGAAGGAAGCTTCCAAGCCAGTGTGTGATTCCCCACGTGCCCACCCCCCCGCCGTGACCGTCAGGGAAGCACTCCCAGCCCGGAGGACATAGCAGATCCTCCGGGCGACCCTCCATGGACATGCTCCTAAGTGAGGGACCGCCCTTGGCTGTTTTAAATGACTGCACAGGCTGGTTTTTGTTCCCGCAGCCAAGTCCTGCCCGTCCTGACTGAAACAGTTACCACATGGGCTATTTCCAGTGGCTGATAAGGCGTGTCCCCTCCTCTGTTCTTTTAGGAAACGACATAGCTCTTTGTTCTCCCATTTAGAATTTGTCATCTACCAGGGGATTCCAGCTGGAAAAATTCACCCACACAAGGAGTTTTGAGCTGGAGGGTGCGTGAGAGGGAGGGTTTGTACTGCTGAGATGCAAGGAGATTCTGTTTCCCCAACCAGCATCGGCTTCTGAAGTACAGATGCGGCTACTCATCTACAGTATGCTTCAGCGACCCTGGCCACTGCACTGCCTTGCCTTCCACCACCTTCCCTGCGTGCTTTCCCTTCCCTCTCACCTGTCCTTTACTAGATAACCTTCCGAGTCTCGTTCAGAGCGGCTTTCTCCCTGATCCAAAGTTTTGGTGCCGCTGTCCCCTCAGGCTTTGAAAGGGCTCGCCTTTTATCCCACATTTATCAAGAGGACCTCTCGACAGTGAGTGTTGTCCCCGAACAGGAAGTCTGACGCCAGGTGTCAAGATAATACGAAATTATCCACTTCGTGACAACCAAAGGATGCTGGGAAAAAGTACACAGCTGGTGGGGGTGGGGAGAGGAAGACAGGCGGACATTCGGATGCATAGTTTATATCATCAGAGGATACAGGACAAAGAGGTTACCAGTGGGGAGCAGGGGACAGATGGGTGAGAGATGTCAAAAAGGACAGACTTCCAGTTGCGAAGAAAGTAAGTCATGGGGATTTAATGTACGGTTAGGCAAGTATAGTTACTATCACGCTATTGCGTATTTGAAAGTTTCTGGGAGATGGGTCTTAAAGTTCTCAGCATAGGAAAACCTTGGTAGTTGTGTATGGGGACAGATGCCCACGGTGATCACTTTGCGCTGTGTCCACGTACGAAGTCATGTTGTAGACCTGAAACTGACATAGCACTAGATGTCAATTATGTCTCAATTTTTTAAAATCCTTTTTTTAAAAGATTATTTATTTATTTTGAGAGTGAGAGAGCACGAACAGGGAAGGGGCAGAGAGAGAGAATCCTGAGCAGGTTTCACACCATCAGCGCAGAGCCCGATGTGGGGCTCAAACCCATGCATCGTGAGATCATGACTTGAGCTGAAATTAAGAGTCAGACACTTACCCAACTGAGCCACCCAGGAGCTCCTTTCTCTAAATTTTCTTTTAAAGAAGTTAACTGTAAATGTTAAATGGAAAAAAAAAACCTAGAATAAATATCTGATTTCTGTTAAACTAATGGAAGAAATCATTTACACACTGGCAGACTCAACCACCTAAAAATGTAAAACTCCTGATGTCCAAACAACGTAAGCAGAATTTAAGGGCAACCAACAGACTTGGAGACATTTTCTATAAACATGACAGGAAAATATTTGTCATTTTAGTAAAGTGTTCATCCAATCAAGAAAACTCAGTTAAGTAACACCCTTAAGAAAGAAGATGATCATCAGAATAGGTAATTCCCTAAAGAGGAAATGAAATAACCAAAGAACTGATATACAGAAAGGTATTCAGATTCATTCATAATGAACTAAAAACTAATATTTAGTAAGCCTGCTAGAATTTTATTCAGAATTGTATTGAGTGTATGAATTACTTTGGGGATAATTTTCTCCAGTTATTTATTAGGGTCTTCTGTTTGACCCTTTAATAAGTTTTTAAAAGGATTTTCAAAATTTCTTTTGAAAGAGAGAGAGAGAGGAGAGAGACATGGAGAGAGTGAATCCCAAGCAGTGGCAGAGCCTGACATGGGGCTCGGACTCACCGACTGTGAGATCATGACCTGAGCGGAAGTCAAGAGTCGCTCTTAAGTGACTGAGCCACCCGGGCCCCTGCCCTTTAATAGTTTTACAACTTTTCTTCATAAAAGCCCCTTGAATTTTCAGGTAGATTAATTTATATTTTTGGTTGGTGCTGTAACAGCTCCTGATTTCTAGGTGAAATCAGGGCGGTGGGTCCAGCTGCCTGTCCTGGAGCAGAAGACGGGATCGGCTCCTCTTCCTGCTCAGTCGGTTCTGTCCCAGGTGCCAGCGGCCAATCCTACCCTTCAGGTGTTGGGAGGCCAGAGGGAGGCGGGGGAAGGGAGAGGTGTCGGCCGAGTGACGCTGTCCGAGGGTGGCCGTGGTGGTTCTGGGCCAGGTCCACACAGCTCAGTTAGAACTGTGTCCCGCATTCCCTTCCCTGCATGACTGCATCGGGATTGACCACAAGAGATCCGGAAGAGGCAGGAGGAGGGCCGCAGCCATGATGGTGCCACGGTCAGTGCAGGGGCCCACGTGCCAGCGGAGTCCCTACATTCGACCAATGGTCTCCAGGCTCACCTCAGAGGGGCCACCTCATACAGCTCCCGCTGCATCTCCCCCTGCAGCCGCTCTGAGTCCCGGGTCAGTCATGCATGCAGCTCTGTGGCCAGGGACCCCTACTCCTTCTGCAGCCTGCAAGGCTGGGGGCAGTGAGAGGCAGGATTTCCCCTGCTTCGTGACCTGTTGTGACATCAGGCCAACCGGCAGACAAATGTGGCAGCCCTCGTGGACCCTGCGCCAGCTCCCACGACTGTGTGATGTCTGATCGCTGTACCAAGTCCCTGTTTCGTGTCACTGGAAGCCGTTCCGCTTTCCTGACGAGACCCTGAGCAGACGCGATGGCTCTGTGCCCTCTGGACCTGGCACGTGTTTGACGCCGACTCATTCTCGTGTGCCTTTCTTAAAGGCTCCTCTCTCACTGCGGCTCCCTTCTGTGGCCCACCGTCCGCTGCACCCCCTCCCCCAGAGCACCCCCTTTGCAGCCAGTGGGTGTTTACTCCTTGCCAGAGTCCTGTTGCATAACCAGGTGCCCCTCACGTGGAGGGCACAAAATGGCTTCCAGATGGCTCCCTCCCTCCCGCTTCCGGTTCAAGGAAATTCGGCAGCATCTCGTGTCCCTGGTGGGGCAGGGCTTTCTACCCCAGGAGCAGTTCTTCCTCTGCCGTGAAAGCTAAGCCTGGGCCTGGCACTCTTGCTCTTTAGATATTCTGGCATGAGCTAGACACCCAGCTCTTGGGCTTTTCAAGGTGCAAAGGACCTTAATCGAGCCCTGGAGCCATGTTTGGAAGCCCCTGATTGGGTGCCTCTCTTCACTGCTCCTGGATGGGGACCCAAATAAAACTGCTTTTCAGACTCATCTCTTCATTCCTACCTTCCCCAACCTTTGCGTCCTCTCCGTGGATCAGAGAGCCTTCTAACTGGTTCTTGAACATCTACTCTGCCATTTCTACTGCTAGCCAGGCATTTTCTGTGCATTTCCATGTAATACCCTGTTACGAACGGATGAAGTCCTCTTCCTAGACGGAGATGCTCACAGAGGAAGGGGTCGTCCCCCTCACCAAGCCTTGCAGGGTCAGAATGCAGGGCCCCGGGGTGCCTGGGTGGCTCAGTCGGTTAAGCATCCAGCTTCTGGCTTCGGCTCAGGTCATGATCTCATAGTTCGTGGGTTCGAGCCCCACATCAGGCTCTGTGCTGACAGCTAGCTCAGAGCTTGGAGCCTGCTTCAGATCCTGTGTCTCCCTCTCTCTCTGACCCTCCCCTGCTCGTGCTGTCTCTGTCTCTCAAAAATAAATAAAAAAACATTAAAAAAAATTAAAAAAAAAAAAAGAATGCAGAGCCCCCTGCCCTTCCCTTTCCCTGGGGAGCTCACCAGGAAGAGTAGTCTTGTTGGCCTCCAGGCTGCTCTGGGGGGAGATCCGAGAGCCACATGGGGTCACAGTTAGAAGGTGCCACAGGCTTGCCGGTCCTCCTCCCTCATTTTATGGCGAGGATGCTGGGGTCCAGAGAGAGACTGTGATTTCCAGCCAAGGCTGGGAGGAATCCCAGGTACATACCACCTTTCCTGGTCCCCAGACCGCTAATCCAAGTAGACACCAGCTTTCCTACTTCCGACAGAGTGGGTGCTGGAGGGCCGGGAGGGCCAGGGGGAGGCTGGCCTCCAGCAGCTGGGGGCCATGGCATCCACGTGAGCTTCCCTGCATCCCCTCACTTGGGAGTCAGTCAGCCCTCGGCACGTGGGGCTGGTGTTGGGGCTGGAACCGAGCATTTAGGCTGGTGAGAGGGTGTCAGCAGCCTCAAAATGCAGGCTGAGGGCTGTGCTGCCCAGGCTTTGCAGGCCTGCCCACTGCCTGCGGCTCTCGGGCCCACGTCTCTCTCTTCTCTACCCCACCCGCAGGCCAGACTGGGCTGAGGCTGGCTCTGGAGGCAAATCCTGGGCTCCCAGGATTGAGGGCTTGACCTCTGCCCTTTCTCAGGCACGGTTGGGCACCTGGGATGTATACCAGTTTCCTCCTCTAGCTCTGGGAGGAGGACCTTTTCCCCAAAGAGCAGGGCCTCTGACCAAGCTGAGCTGTGGATGGAACATTCACTTTGAGTCAACAGGGGCGGAGCGCGGGGCCCCGTGCGCTAGGAGGGGGGTCGGTGCTGCGGTGCTGAGCGCTGCCGAGTTCGCATATGCTGTTCCTTCTCATTCTGAAAGTCGTTCTAAGAGATGGTGCAGTTGAGGCTCAGGGCGTGGAGCTTGCCTAGGGTCAAAGATCCCACTAGGAACAACCTCATCTAGGCTATATCAAATTACACTTCTACCAGCAGAAAACAAGAAAACAGTGTCTTTACACCCTTTTCCTACCAAGGGGTTTTGAAATGTTTTCACCTTTGGCCATCTCTTAGGTAAAAATGGTGTTGCAGCATTAACATTTCTCCGTTACAGATGAGGGCAAGCATCTTTTCTTGTGTTTAGGAGCCATCCCCTCTTATTTTATTTATTAAAATTTTTTTAATGTTTATTTATTTTTGAGAGAGAGAGACAGAGCATGAGCAGGGGAGGGGCAGAGAGAAAGAGGGAGACACAGAACCCAAAGCAGGTTCCAGGCTCCGAGCTGTCAGCACAGAGCCCGATGTGGGACTGGAACCCACAAACCATGAGATCATGACCTGAGCCGAAGCCAGACGCTCAGCCAGCTGAGCCCCCCGCCGCCCCACACCCTGCGCCCCGAGCCATTCATCCTCTTTTAGATGAATATCCATTTGTATCTTTTTCTTTTCAGAAAATTAACTGTAATATGGTTTTCTCAATTTTTTTCCATTTTATCATTTGTTTCCTGGCTTTGTTTTTGCTGTTTCTTAACCTCAGCTGCAGCCCCCAAACTTTGCGAATTTGATTTCTATAAGGTCAAATGAAACCACTTTATGAAATGGGCTCTGGATTTGGGGTCATATTTAAAGTGGTCTACCCTTCTCTAAGATTATATTTGTCAGATTCTTCCCTTTTTTCCCTAGAAATTTCTGGTTTTATCTCGTAAAAATGTAAGTCTGTGATTCTTCTCCAGTTGATGTTGGCGTTAAGTGTGAGGTAGGAATCCAAGTTCAGGGGCACCTGGCTGGCTCCGTCGATGGAGCACACAGCTCTTGCTTCTGGGGTTGGGAGTTTGAGCCCTTGGGTGTAGAGACTTACTTCAAAAATTTTAAAAAAGAAAAAAGGGATCTAACTTTACTTTTTTGTTTCCCTCCAATGGCTAAATGCCATTTATTTAATTTTTTTTTTTTTTGGTAGAGAGAGAGTGATCTGGAGACAGGGGCAGAAGGGAGGGGGAGAGAGAGAGAGAGAGAGAGGAAGAGGGAGCATGTGAAGCAGGTTCCATGCCCAGCATGGAGCCCGACTCAGGGCTCATCTCACAACTGTGAGATCACGACTTGAGCCAAAATCAAGAGTCAGCCACTGAACCGACCTGAGCCACCTAGGCGCCCCAAAATGCTTTTTATTTTTTAAAAAATGCTATCTTTCTCCCTTTTGAAACCACGTCTCTGGGCTTCTTCCGTTCCGTTAATTTCTCCGACTGTCATGCCACGTACGATGGTGTTTCAATTACTATAGCTTTGTTGCTTCGTGATTTAATCCCTGGTCAGGCGGGTTGGTCCTCTTCCTCCAGCCCCTTCCCCTCCAAAAATATTTTTTTCTAGCAATTCTCACATATTTGTTTCTGGAAGTCATTGTTATTTCAGAATTGCCTTTTTTAGTTCTGCCCCGCCCCCAAGCCCAAGCAAACAAAAACAAAGAAACAGAATTAAAAAAAAAAAAGCCCAACTCTTTGACACTGGGAGCAGCAGGATCATACTGAGTCTGTATCTTAACATAAAGGGAGGTTTTGTATCTTCGAGTTACGTCTTCACCTGCAAATCTTCTGTTGGAACGTATGGCGTTTCCGGGTTTGTTTTCCTTCTAGATCTTCCATATTTCCTGGTTTAGTTTTGTGTCTCTGCTCTTCTTCTTATGGATTTTTTTTTCGACTATATTTTCTAACCGGTGCTTGCTCGCATATCTATTTTCTGTTTTCTAATATTTTATATCAATTTTGTGGTGATGATATTCGTAAGTGACAGAGGGCTATAATTTCTTTTTGTGCTTTTTGTCAGATTTTGATTGTCAGTGTTACACCATTTCCAAAAAAATTGTATGCACTTGTGTGCACTGAAGGGGTTTACAGAGCATCAGAAGGGTCCATATCTTGAAGGTTGGTTAGAATTCTTCTATAGACAGTCCTGGCTTGGTGCTCTTTGGGGGAGGGGGCGGGGGGAGTTTTGACGGCTCTCTCTGGTTTTCTGTAACAATTGATCCATTAGGTTATGTCACCTGACTACAGTTAGTTATAATGATTTATATTTTCCTGTAAACGTATCCTTTTCTCCGTATTCTTACATTATTTTGCATAATATGAGCAAAATAGTGTCATGTTATGTTTTAAATTTTATCAGTTTCTATGGTTATTTTCCCACTATAATTATTTATTTGGGGTGTTTCTGTTTTCTCCCTTTGGCTTGATAGTGTTAGCTAATGACTTATCTCTTTTATGAGCTTTTGGTTTTTTTAATAGAATTTCCTCTTGGAGATATATATATATATGTATATATATATATACATATATATATATATATTAATTCTACAATTCCTTAATTTGATGCATTGTATTCTGCTTTCCCATAACTAATGTCTTCTTTCTGCCTTCCTTAGCTGGAGTTTGTTGTCTGTTTTCTAACTTCTTGAGTTGAATGCTTAATTAATTTACTTTTATTTTTGCCTGTGAACTGTGCTTTGAGCACAGTTCTGACATAACATACTCATTAGGACCATTTAAAGGTGTTTTCCAATTTCAGCTTGACTTCCTCTTTGTCCCAAGTGCTCTTTAAGAGAAAGAATAGGGGTGCCGGGTGGCTCAGTCAGTTAAGCATCCGGCTTCGGCTCAGGTCATGATCTCACTGTTGGGAGTTCAAGTCCCGCATCAGGCTCTGGGCTGACAGCTCAGAGCCTGGAGCCCGTTTCAGATTCTGTGTCTCCCTCTCTCTCTGCCCCTTCCCTGCTCATGTTCTGTCTCTCTTGCGAAAATGTATAAACATTAAAAAAATAAAATTAAAATAAAAAAAGAGAACGAATAAAGATTTCAGAGTGGCAAGAATTTTATTTTAAAAATTCCAGTTTTATTTTATTATAATCCCAGCATCTGGTATGAGGGGTCTCTAGTTTGGAGGTTGTCATTGGTCCTAAGGCTTTCAGGGTTTAAATGTTCCGTCTTCAGAGTGTTGGAGGTATTCTTTTCAGGGTAACTTTGTTATCTGGGATCATTTGCTCCTCTGTATCCTGTTAATTTCTGTTCATTCCCTCTGGCACGGGCTGGGTGCCCAAGTGTCATCTCTGACTCCTGAAATGCTCCTTGTTCTTGTTGTACATGCTGTGGTTTAACTTAAAGAAGGTTGACGTGGTGATGTCTGAAATACGGATATTCACGAGTGTTCACTCGTCCCTGGGGGTGGTGGTCTTTATTGTTAGAACATTTCCTTCTTTCTAGTTTAAGGTCCCTCTGGATCCTACTCGAGTCCCCAGCTTAAGTCTAATCCGTCCCTAAACTTGTGCTCCTTTCTTCCTTTTAGTTTGCACATGCCTGTTCTATCTTTGCCCGTTCCTTTGTTCCCAACCTTTCTAGGCAATTGTGTTTTTTTAAAATGTTCATTTATCTTTGAGAGAGACAGAGAGAGACAGAGAGAGACAGAGAGACAGAGCATGAGTGGGGGAGGGGCAGAGAGAGAGAGAGGGAGACACAGAATCTGAAGCAGCTCCAGGCCCTGAGCTGTCAGCACAGAGCCCATCATGGGGCTTAAACCTACGAACCGTGAGATCCTGACCTGAGCCAAAGTCAGATGCTTAACTGACTGAGCCACCCAGGCGCCCCAGGCACCAGTGTTTTAAGAGACATAAGAAATTTGGACCTCACCTGTGATCCAGTCTGAGAGTGAAAATATTTTAGTAGGTAAAATGATCCCATTCATATAAATTAATATGACAGACATGTTTGCTCTTAGTTCTTTTTTTCCTTTTAAATCGTGTTTTATGTTCTACTTTCTGGTTTTATTGCTGCTTCATTTATTTTTTGAATCCTTTACTCCATATTGTGTTTTGCTTGTTTTTTTTATGTGTATTTTTCTTCTAATAATTTAAAAGGCTTTTATTTTCCCCCAAGTGGTTACCTTTTGTATGTGTGTGTATGTATTCTTTAGTATTGACTGAACGCTTTCTCAAAGAATAAGATTGCTGCATTTCCACTAATTCCTACCTCCTCCCCCCACTTTAGTTAATCTTATTATTATGTTTTTCTGAATGTTTCCCTTTTGACCATATAAATATTCATATTAAAGATTCATATGTATCTGTTACTTACTTTATTAGCTTTAAATGATGTCTTTGACTGCCAGTGGTAAGCAAAATGTTATCAACATATTTGCAGTACTTTCTACCTTCTCTTCCCTTCCCTGAGCCTTGGTTATACAATTGCTACATGATCAAGGTCTAAGACCTTTACCTTTGGCTCTAGAACCACAATTGCCATGTTACTTTGTTGCTGGTCTTAGTCTCGGTTACATGGATTTCATGTCACTTCAGTTCTGCTATTCTGCTTTCTTCCACTCGTCTTTTGATTGGCTTCACATTTCCCTCTTGTGAATTCCTCAAGCTCACGAGATAGACATTCTCGTGTTCTTGCGTCTTCGTAAATGTTACCTTTACACTTGATTGATAGCTTCCCTGGACATAGCATCCTTAGTTTTTCTGTTATTTCTTTGTTTGAATAATGTTGTGGAGGTGTCTGAGTTTACCCTGGGTGTTTTTCTTCACCCTTAAAAGCGACTTGATCTTTTGTGTTCAAGGTTCCAAAGGAGTATTTGTCCTCGAAGTCCAGAATATTTACTAGATTTTATCATTCTTTGCTGATATTTTCCTGGGACATAGTAGAACTTTTTAATTGGTAGATTTACTTCTATCTTTTTTTTTTTTTGAAAATTCTTATAAATATCTGTTCTCTTCATTTTGATATGAATTACATATATGTTTGTCTACCTTTCAGACCTACCATTTCTCAACGATCTTTTTTTAGCCTGTTAGTAATTTCTACTGATTTTTCTCACTTTTTTCAACTCTGTCCTCTGTATCACCTTCCTGTGCTTTTAGGGGTGTCTGTAGCTGGCTTTACATTTCCTTCTACTTGTTTTCTGAGCTCTACCATCTCATGACCTACACCTTCTGTTTGCCATATTTCCCCCCCTAAACATTTGTATCTCTTCTTTGTGCTCTTGCTTTGTACAAGTAAGTTGAGTTTTAAAAATTTATGTGGTAATATGTTTGCTCATTTTTCTGGCAAGAGTTTTTCACCTACTGTTTTTTTCCCCACTCTTCTTGTCTTCTGTGTTATAATATCTTTATATTATAAATTTTCTGGGAGTTCCTTTCTGGTTATTAATTCCTCTTTTAATGAAGGAACTTTTTCCTGGACCAGCTGTTTGCATGAGGTTCTGGAGCGGAGGAGGGAGGGCACGGCCATGTTCCAGGCCACCAGCACTTTCCTACAGGGACATGGGCGTAAGATCTTTTAAGTTTTACCTCTGTCTCCTAGCACCTGGCAATGAGAGCTGCAGACATGCTCCTAATGCAGAGCCTCTCCTCTATCCCACCGCACTAAGACATTGCTTTCTTCGAGTATGACTTCTCTGTATGATTCATCATTGGCCCCACCTTGACTTTTTCTGTTTCATGTCAAAATAGGTTCAAGAAAGCTCCCACTGATCAGTACACATACCTGTCCTTATTATCACTAACAAGAGAGTGTGATTTCTTTCCTTTCCCTTTCCCTTTCCTTTCCCCTTTTCCTTTTCCTTTCCTTTCCTTTCCTTTCCTTTCCTTTCCTTTCCTTTCCTTTCCTTTCCTTTCCTTTTCTTACCCTGGAGAGTGGCACTTACCTTGGAGGGTGTGTCTGGCCAGCTATCACCTGAGCTCTTCACTACAACTATTTTCTCTTAGCATCTTTCTGCATCCAGTTACGTGTTATGTCTGTGTTGAGAGGTCTTTGCTAGCTTTGTCAGAGGGAGTTCATTTCTTATTCTCCTTGTTGCTTTTAGGTGATTTTCAAGAGAAGTATTTTTATTTTCAAGGGAGAAACAGCAACCAGAAGTTCCATACCAGTCTTTATTTTGGTCTATTTAGCTTATAGCTTCTATTTACTTATAGTTTCTGCTTACTCAAGACATACTAATAACTCTATTGCATTAATACTTTTTTCTGTGTCTTTTCAGTTTTTACCTTTGCTAACAGTTCACTGGTGCTCTCCCCATGGTTTCCTGTTCAAATTTATGAGACAGTTTGATTGGTGCACTCAGTAACCATTGCTCTTATTTGGACAGAACTTTCTGCCCTCTTAGTGAAACCTTGGATCAGCTCCTTTCACGGTCAAGTCGCTATGGTTGAAGGTTCTCCAGTAACACAGTAGAGTATGTACGGCCTTGGACTGTCTCCTGCTCAGGGGGCTTGGGCACGTATGGGCCCTGTATGGGCAGGCATAACAACTCGGGGTTGGGGTGGGGCTGGGGCTGAGTTTGCAGGGTGTGGGGGAAGCCTGGATGGAGTGGGACACGCCGAGGAACAGCGCCACATGAGAATGAGTGTGCAGAGGGGTGGCAGTTGCCCTTGGTCCTCCCCCTTCTCCTTCTTCTTTTGTCCCTGTCCTGGGAAGTCCCCCACGGAGCAGAAGCTCTCTTTGGCTCAGGACCTAGGTGACATTCAGGTGAGTCAGCACCTGGACAGGGCCTAGGAGGGATGGGGTTTGGGAGTAAGAATATGGAAGTGCTGATGCATAGGAGCACATGTACCCCAATGTTCATAGCAGCACTGTCAACAATAGCCAAACACGGAAAGAGTCTAAATGTCCATCACCTGATGAATGGATCAAGAAGATGTGGTATATATACACAATGGAGTACTACATGGCAGTGAGAAAGAATGAAATCTGGCCATTTGTAGGAAAGTGGGTGGACCTTGAGGGTGTCATGCTAAGCGAAATAAGTCAGGCAGAGAAGGACAGAAACCATATGTTTGCACTCATAGGCCTAACAGGAGAAACCTAATGGAGGACCATGGGGAGGGGAAGAGGGAAAGAGAGTTAGGGAGAGAGAGGGATGCAAAACTTGAGAGACTACTGAATACTGAAAATGAACTGAGGGTTGAAGGGGGAGGGGGGAAAAGAGGTGGTGGTGATGGAGGAGGGCACTTGTGGGGAAGAGCACTGGGTGTTGTATGGAAACCAATTTGACAATAAACTATTAAAAAATATATATATTAAAAAGATAAACTGAATTATGATTAAAAAAAAAAGAATATGCGAGAAGCACCAATGCAAGGGAGGCTGGAGGAAGAACCCAGGTAGGAGACGATTGCCCCCCACGTGGGGGAGCACACCCCAGGAACTGAGAAGAACAAACTGCAACAGTTGTGCCCCTGGAAAATTCCAAGACCGGGGCGGTGTTGGAAGGGAAGGAAAAGGAAGGATGAAGGCAGGATTCTCGCTAAAACAGCCGCAGAACTCAGATGCTGATTGGTCATGTGGGCAAGATGGGTGCCGGTCAGAGACAGTACCACTGACTGAAACCTGGAAGTGGGAGGCGACCTGGCGCAGGAAGGGGATCTGGAGCCTGGGGTCCGGGGGGTGGTGCCGGGGAGGGTCATCAGCGTTGAAGTAGTTCAGGTTATAAAGCAGTCTGGTTTGTTGTACGAGTGTTTACTTATTACAGTTAATATCTTCTCTTAAGTGACTGGTAGAAACACCCATTCCAGGCGAAGGTGGCAGTGATTTGGCTTGGCCTTTGGCTCTGAGCGGATGAAGACGATCCCTGGAGTGTGGTCAGTGTGATGAGTGGGGGGCTTGCTCCTTCCCCACTTCGCCCCACTCTCCTTCTGGCCTCCCTTCACTTCTGCAGCTGGTTCCCACTCTGCTCCTTCTGCAACAGTAAGCTGCAGGGTTAATGAGGTTCATAATAAGACACAAGGTTAACTGAAAGACCATCTAGTTCAACCCGCTCCTTTTACAGAGGAGAAAACTGAGGCCTCTAAAAGAAATGGCTTAAAATTTTTTTTTAAATGTTTATTTATTTTTGAGAGAGACAGAGACAGAGTGTGAGCAGGGGAGGGGCAGAGAGAGAAGGAGACACAGAAGTGAAAGCAGGCTCCAGGCTCTGAGCTGTCAACAGAGCCCGATGCGGGGCTCAAACTCATGAACTGTGAGATCATGACCTGAGCCGAAATTGGACGCTTAACCGACTGAGCCACCCAGGTGTCCCAGAAAAGACTTTCTTAAAGAGAATGGGTCCCAGAAGCCAGGCCCCCTGACATTTGGTCTGGGGTCCTGTCCACAGAGCGGGCCTCCTCTCTAACTAGTATGGAATGGTTTCTCAATATCAATGGTCTGCACTGCGTGTGGGCTCACTTTGTGGATTTGCACACCACATTGTCCCCACAGAGTCCTGAAAACGAGCATTTTAGAGAGACTTCTCTGGAGCAGGCGGCCCAGCCTCTGACCCTATGAACATCTGCGACTTTTAGGGAGTCCTTCCATCCGGTCACCACACAGACTTTATTTTCTCTACACCATCTTTCTCTCCCCTTGCTTTGGGGGGTGGGGTGGAGGTGATTCAAGCCTCACCCCGCCTTGCCCTGATTGCAACAATAGGCTCCCATTGGTCCGTTGCCTCTTTTCTCTCTATTATGAACCAAATTGTGTTTCCCCAAAATTTATGTTGAAGTCTTAACCTCCAGTGCCTCCGAATGTGACCTTATTTGGAGACAGGGTCTTTAAACAGGCAATTGAGTTAAAATGAGGTCATGTGGGTAGACTGTAATCCAATCCGACCAATGTCCTTATGAGAAGAGGAGATTTGGACACAGACACCCACCGAGAGAAGACCACACGAGGACACAGGGGGACAGACTGAAACCGAGGGGAGAGGCCTCAGAAGAGCCAACCCCTGCTGACACCTTGATCTTGGACTTCTAGCCTCCAGGAAGTAAGTCTTTCCTGTTTAAGCCACCCAGTCTGCGGTTCTTTGTTTGGAAGCCTGGGCAAACTAAGACACCAGGGTTCCCCTCCAGCCCGAGGGAGCCTTCTGCATGCAGTGCTGCCCCCTCACCCCTACCGCATGAAGTCTAGTGTGGCCCGCAGCCCTTTCACCATCTGGCTCCCCCTCTCCAGCCTCATCTGTCCATGAGACCCACACCCAACCTCAGGCATTAAGCCAAAGACATCAGGCAGCTTCTAGTTCCTCAGGCAGACCACGCCCCTTCACAAAGTACATTCCGTTCCAGCCTGGAGGGCTGTGCGGTTCTTCTGTCTGCCTGGCTAACTCCTGGCCAGCTGCAACGCCGGCTCAGACATTACCTCCCCCAGGAAGCCTTTCCAACCGCTCTGTCTCCTGTGCACCCGGCACCTCATTCATCTGTTCTGCACAGATCACACCGATACAATCATCCCGTTTCCTATCCCTCTTCCAGAGAGCAAGTGTTTGCAAAGTCTACCCTTCTCTCTATCTCTGGACGTCCTTTGTTGAATTGGGTTGCATTTTGGATCTAAAGGAGTCATGGGCCTGTGCTCTAAGAAAATAAAAGAGGGGGCACTGGCTACAACCTGGCTCCAGCTAAGCCTGGCATTAGCAGGCGTGGCTCCTGAGAGTGTCGAGACCAGGTGTTTGTTGACTGCATGCAGAACACAGTGGTCGGGTGCAGGCCTGCCTCCGTGTCTACATGTGGACTGACTTGGGCTTGGACGCTTCCGATTCCTAGTCATGTCTGTGAGGGACTAGCACAGTTTAGGGAAAGCACCACACAGGTTTAAAGGATACTTCAGGGGCAGAGAGTAGAGTCTGAGAGTATCGTGTCCCACCTCAGAGAGGTGTGGGCCTGAACTTTAGGGTGTGTGACTTTAGGGTGAGTTACTTATCTCCCTAAGTCCTATTTTTTCTCATCCACCAAATAAGGATAGCAACACCTACCCTCTAGTGGTGGTTAGAGGATTAAATGCAATAACCTCTCTATCATTTACCTGCCTGCCAACCTGCTCCACGTACCTGCAACTATCCACCCATCCACCTCTTGATCCGTTGACCCATCTCTCCATCTCGTCTGTGTCCAGGTCCTGGCGCACACCATGCACAGTAGATGTTAGTCCCATAAAACAAGAAGGGACCTTTTCCTCAGCTTCAATGGCAGGGCTCAGAGAGACAGGGGCCTTCCTAAGCCTGTTCAGATGTGTGACCTCTGCTCTTACATCAACCACAAGCCCAGAGGAATCATAATGGTGATGGTGATGATGACATTGATGACAGCACTTGCACGGTCTGTGGAGCACCCGTCCACAGAGTGCTCCCTGTCCGCCATTCTGTGATACACACCAAGAAATGCATGCGGTCCCATGGGAGGAAAACCCTGACATCCGAATGAGAGAGGAAGAGAGAGTCGGGCAGCAGTTTTGCATACTGGCCCAGCCGTGGTCCCTCTTGTCCGTCACTTTGGACTCTTCCTTGCCAGAAGGCCTGAACGGAGAACGCTCTTTCATCAGCCAGTTGAGTTTTTCTGGGTGTTTGACCTTGAGGTCCTTTCCCAGCACTCGGAGAGACAGTGGAGGTGGCTGGGGCCCGGACACCCTCCCCCACCAGCCTGCATGGCCCCTGCCCACGCTGCAGAGGCTGGCTCGCCCTGGCGGCCTTCCCAGGCCGGGGGCCCCTCCCTCGCGCCGTCCCCGAGGGCCGTGTCCCCCGTTCACGGGCCGTTGGGTGCAGGCTGCCGCTCTCTCCTGACTAATTGCCGTTGTCCTTGTTAACACCCTCCCTCTGCTTCCACGCCCCACCCCCACCCCCTGCTCCGGCTCTCCCCAACGCGTGCCTCCCACTTGATGAACAAGATGTAAGTATACAAGTTATTAATCTTCCTGCCGAGGCAATTACAGCCTGCAAAGTTCCTCCTCGGACGCATTGGCTCTTCTATGACAACCTTATCAGGTTAGCAATTTCAGATCTGCGTTAAGTGTTCAGAAATCAATTTTCAGCTTATTTTGTGTTGCGAAGTTTCCCATGCCTGAAACCGCACTGCTAATTGAACAAGAGCAGTTGATGTTTTAGCAGTAATTAAAGATGGTAATTATGACCAAATCTCCCCCACGGCCCCGCCGTGTTTGCTTTTGGACCTGTCAGAATGGTGGGCAGGCCAAATCAATCTTAATAAAGTTGACACTTCAGAAATCTCCCCCAAAAGGGTGTCACCTTCTGGGCGGGGATGATGGAGCCATGGGGAGTGAGGGGGACAGCATATTGGGGGCTGTGAGGTGACCAATTAGCTGGACAATCCGGCAGTCATCGGAAATGACCGATCCTCTGAATGGTCTCGGAGGGAAGGAATGGATGAGGCAGGTGAGCACGCTTGGCATTGGCTCGTTTGAATAGGTTCCGTGGGCTCTGGGGCTTCGGGGTGTCCCTAGTTGTCGATAGCTGGCTTTGGGGTGATTAGGGCAGAGTGACAGTGGCCTGCAGTGTAAGAGCCTTGTGAGTGCCGATCAAGGAGGCAGCTGGGGTCTGGGCCCTGGACTGGTTTGTCTGCAGATGGCAGGTGCCCTCTAAGAGCTTGCTGTTTCTAGGAACTAGCTTGTCTTGGGAGGGGCAGTCCCTCCAGTGTTAACAAGGCAACAGTAATCGATGTCAGAGCACCAGAATAAAAAACATGCTTAACACAGGCATGGCGGGGCATGCAGGATGCATCAGGGGTTGCGCTCCAGGAGGGGACTGCCATGCACTGCTGTTGTTCTCCTGTTTTATAGGGAGATCTTGAGAGTCATTTTCCAAAACCGTCTAAGCAGGGTGCCAGCTGCTCTGGAGGGAAAGCCCACCAGAGGCTGGACATGCCAGCTGCCCAGCATTATGGCTTCCGGAAGCCACAAGGAGCCCCCAGCCTCAACCCGCTCATTGCAAGGCCATCTAGAGAGAGCCACCCGATCGTTCAGTGGGCATTCCTATCTACGTCTCCACGATGACTAGAACGCCGTCCCTGGCCAAGGGAGCTTTAGGGCCCAGCAGGGAAGAAAGAGTGGTGAGCGGATCATAGGGAAGTACAGCGCGGTGTCCGCACCCAGCCGTGCTGGCTTACGGGGCCACTGAGGAAGAGCCTGGACGGGTGAGAGAGGGGCTCTTACAAGCTGGTCTTCAAGGCCGAGTGGATGTCGAACGAGTTGAAGTTGGAAGGGTTCCGCTCAGGCAGACAGACTCAGCATGACAACATCATGGAGGCGTGAAGCATTGTGGCACGTGGTGGGGCCCCTGGGGTGTAGAGGGGGAGGCCGGAGGCACGAGACAAGAGTGTGGAGAGGAGGATGTCCCATCAGGGTGTTTGGGCCATGCAGAGCCATCTGGAGATGGGGGGTGAGAAGCCACCAAAGGGGTAGCATGGAAGATGTCAAGTTCGCTTTTGAGAGAGTTCACGCTAACAGTTGTGTGTGGGTGGCAGCGTGGAGCCTGGTGTAGCCCTGGGGGCTCAGAGACACGTTGCCTGGCAGCGTTTAGAATGATTCCTGGATCTTTCTGGAAACGCTGGAGGGATTCCTTGGACAATTGCTGTCCCCACTCTTGTGTTTGGTCACATGTAGCTGGTCCGTGGGCAGCTGAGCGGAGTCTGGCCCATGGCCAAATGGTCCCCACAGCTCCGTGCTCAAAATTGCCTTGGTCCAGCCCCTGCCTCTGTGGGCTTGGGAAGAAGCAGACGCAGGCTGGTGGCAGCCTGCCCGGTCGCAGTGTCGGGCCGCTCGGTGACATGGACTGTTCCAGAGAAGAGAGCAAGATAGGCAGGATCTCTGGCCGCAGAAGCGTCCACCAGTGCCCGCCCAGCACGCAGCCTGTCGGCCCCGGGTGTGTTTGAAAGCGTGGTGATTTAGGCACCGTTCACACAGGCGTGTGTGTGTGTGCGTGCGTGTGTGTGTGTGTAATGAACACGTATGCAACAAGCACCCAAACCTGCCCGACTGTGGACACACCCAGCAGCGTGTCCAGGCACAACAGCATACGCAGACGGGCTCACAACCGGGCACTCGGCTGGGCATCTGTGCCCACTCCCGGCCCTAATGGGAATGTTTGCCCTCTGGTTCAGGTGGCATCAGTTTAAAAAACGAGGTAATTTGGGAGCCAGACAGGTCTTCAATCAGAGGGCTTACCTCCTCCAGGAAGGCAGTGGGGGGGGGTGGGGAGCGAGTGCAGAGGAAGGTGGGGGGAGAGAAGCTGAGCGGGGTCCTTTGGCTTCGTCTGGGGGTGGACATCGCCCTTCCCATGTCCTGGTCACTTGACGGAGGTGTATTTGGCCCTTCAGACAGGTCCACCCTGGTCTTCAGACTCCAAATCGTCAGTCCCTTCCCTGTGGGGTCAGGCCAGTCTTCACTGATGCCCATGAAGTTCTGGCAGCTATAATGGGAGGATTCTGGTTCCGCCTCCACAGTGATGGGAAATCAGGTCAGAGAGGTTCTGAGTCTAGAGTTCCTTTTGCTCAACTCTTACCATGTTTAGGTCAGTGAACAGAGGCCCCGAGGGGACAGTGACTTGCCCCGGGTCACACTGAAGCCACGTGAGGATGCACCTCCCGTAACTCTGAGGTACCCTCTCTAGCAAGCCCGACGCCATGACCTGGGAGGGGCTCCATGGGGTTTGGCCAGCCGAGGCCTGGAGATGCATGCAGGTCAAGGTCAGGTCTTGTAGGCCAGAGCGATGGCTCTAGTAACTCACCATCGTGCAAGCGCAGGATCTGAGACTGCGCCGCCAGCCCCTCGCCACCAGACACCCCACCTCGCTCACCTGCTACAGCGCGTTTTTGGGTTCCTGCTTTTAAAAGCTCTTCACTTGTAGGTGTCTTCTCTGCCCCCTCAATGCTGTCCCCTGAGTCCTGTTTACTTCCCGCAGGCAGGACCCTCTCTTGGGGACAGCAGCCCTCTGGCTCAAGCTGCCAGCTACAGCCAGGCTCCTTTCTGGTGGCATCTCAGGAACAGAACAGCTGGTCACTTGTCCCTGACGTTTCCCGAGGCCAGTCCCCTAGGCTGGTCCACTTTACAGACATAAACCGCAGGAACTTCCTAATCTTTGACTTCCGTAGGAAATAGCATAGACGGGGAAGATACCGGGGATGGGGGGGCGGGTACTGAGCGAGGCCGGAGCTGATTTTTGTTTGTACCATGACGGGACCCAGTCTTTCTTGGGCAGAGCTGCTGTGCCAGGCCCTGCGGGGCCCCATTCAGGCAGCGTTGGGAAGGTGGGAGGCCAGGTTAGGGCCCCAGGACCAGACGTGCCCATGACTTCCGGGCGCGTTGACCACTGAGCATCCTCTCTCACCTTGGACCCCACCCCCTCTCCAAGTCCTCTCTCTCAGCCCGCCTGTCTGTGTTCCTGAAGCCTCTTCCCTGGATGGGTGATTGATTAATTGATTTACATATTTATTAAAATGTATTTTAGTAGCGTCTTTGCCTTTGATGCCAAATCTCATTTCCTATTGTGGGGCTGCTGACAGCCGGCATTGCAAGTGCAAAGACACTTTACAAAACAATTTAAATAGCAATTGCCACCAGCTTAAAAATGAGCAAAACAGACAAATAAAATACTGATGAGGAAATTGGCAGCTGCAGGACAAGGAGGGCCAGGGGTTTCTGAGCAGCCAGCAGCCCCCGGAGCCGGGATGGTAAAAGCTGTGTAATTGTGTCTGTGAAATGGCCCAGATTCTAGGTGTGGATGAAGGGAGGTTAATGGTTGCTGCTCAGGGAGCAGAAGTCCTCAGCCCTTCAAGGCGACCCGTCTTCAGGGAACTGTTCTGAGCAGAGGGGAGAGACAGAGGCAGGGCGCAGTCGGGGCTTGCGCCCCTGATCTTTGCGCTGCTGTCTAACTTGCGGGGCTGTGTCTGCGTGCCCCGGGGAGCCCTGCGGGCCCCGAGGCTGGCCTGAGGATCTGGGAGGCCAGCAGGCAGCACGTTCTTGGCCAGGGAGTGGAGTGGGAGGTGTGCGGACAGAAGTTCAGTCTCTGGATTCTGGGACAGCCTAGCCCAGCCGTGACCCTTAGGCAGGCCGTGTCCTCCCCCGGGGTTTATGCTTCCTCTAGAGGGTGCGCTGTGCCAGAAAACCAGGGGCACTGGCCTGGGGCACTGGAGGCCTGGCGCCTGGTCCTGCTCTTCACTTCCTAGCTGTGTGACTTCAGGCAGGTTGCATTCCCTCTCTGGGCCTCATCTCTGGCCCAGGGGACATGATGTTTTGTGAATGCTTTTTTTCTTTTACTCTCTGATTCGGTGGGGACCCATGATACTGTGTGGTCCTCACCGACGGCCTGATAGGAGAGAGGGAGAGAGCGGAAGGTGAGTGCATGTGTGCTGGGAGGGGACCACCTGCAGAGGGCGGCCGGGACCAAGCCAGAATCCGGAGCAGGACATGCTTGTATTGGCCCTGGGAAAAGACAGCGATGGAAGTTGTCAGCAGAGACTGAATCTCCCTGGCTGTGCCTTCTCTGTCCCCATCCTCAGGGCTGCCCCGCAAGGGTCCCCCGCTGCCCTGCGCTGCCTCTTCCTGCTGCTAGATTTACTTCCTGCATGAGCTCATTTTGCAGCCATCCTCTCTTTTTCCAAGACGCTCAGATTTTCATTTCCAGTCTTGACCTCTTCCCAGAACTCTAGTCTCATAAATCCAGCAGCCTGTAGGACGTCTCTCCTTAATGTCTTGCTGTCACCACAAAATGTCTAAAGCCACATTCTGCATCTTCTCTCACAAACCACTGCTTCCCTGTGACCCCGGCCTTCCTCCTCCTCCTCTTCCTCTTCCTCTTCCTCTTCTTCTTTTTTCGGTGCATTCTGCTCACTGTAGTTTCCTGTATCCAGGCAGTTATCAGAAGAAACCTTTGTATGGTGTTTCCAGTTTTGAAGGCACCTTCCTGTACATGGTTACATGTCTTACCATGAGTGTGCACCGAGCAGCTAGTACCTGTCAGGCCCAGGAGTGAACAAAGCAGACACGGCTCCCTCCCCTCGTGAGGCTTAGCTTCCAGTGGTTTCTCTCTGTCGCAGACGGGGACTCTGACTGGGTGGCTTGTTCACAGGTTCAGAAACCTTGCTTTGCTTGTCTGGGAAGCTTCCAGAGACTTCAAGCACAGATTCGGGTTCAAGGCACGTGATCCAGATATACATACATATATTTATACATTTATATATATTATAGAATATTATTATATATGTAATATATAATGTATATCATATATGTGTAATGTATTATATTATATATTATGTATGTAATATGTTATATATACTATATGTTATATATATATATGCGACAAAAATGTGGGGAGCATTTTGTCTCGGCACAGCACTGTACTAGCCGCTGAGGGTTTGAAGACAGGGTCCCAGTTCCAGCCCTTAGGGAACTTACAAACTGGAGGAACAATGTAGCCACAGAGAGTCAAGAAACAAACCAAAACGGGACACCTGGGTGGCCCAGTCCGTTAAGCATCCAACTCTTGATTTTGGCTCAGGTCATGGTCTCCCAGTTCAAGCCCCGCACTGAGGTCTGCACCGACCTCGCGGAGCCTGCCGGGATCCTGTGTCTCCCTCTCTGCCTCTCCCCTGCTCATAAGCATGCTTGCTCACTCTCTCTCAAAATACATAAATAAGCATTTATTTTAAAGAAGCAAACCAAAACACTATGCACAAACACAAGGGAGTGCTCTGTTCATTCAAGGGTCCGTTCATTCATTTAACAAATAATTATTAAAGACCCAAAAGGGAGGCACCTGGGTGGCTCAGACGGTGGAGACTTAGACTCTTGATTTTAGCTCAGGTCATGGTCATGATCCATGAGTTGGGCTTATGTTGAGTATGGAGCCTGCTTAAGATTCTCTCTCTCTCTCTCTCTGTCTCTGTCTGTCTCTGTCTCTGTCTCTCTCTCTCTGTCTCTCTCTGTCTTTCTCTCTCTCTGTCTCTCTCTGCTCCCTAAAAAAAAGACCCCAAATGTGCCAGGCACCGTGCTGGTTGCTGTGAATGAAGAGAGAAAAGAAATAGTCTGGGGGCACCTGGGTGGCTCAGTCGGTTAAGCATCCGACTTCAGCTCAGGTCATGATCTCATGGTTCATGGGTTTGAGCCCCACATTGGGCTCTGTGCGACAGCTCAAAGCTTGGACCCTGCTTTGGATCCTGTGTCTCCCTCTCTCTCTCTGCCCTTCCCCTGCTGGTGCTCTGTCTCTCTCAAAAATAAATAAATATTTTTTAAAAATTAGAGAAAAGAAAAGAAATAGTTCCTGCCCTCAAGGAGCCCATGCTCTGGAGGTGGAGAAAAATGTGTAACCAGGAATCAGCACGGAGCAGGGCAATGGAAGCAGGAAGTGCAAGATACTGCGGGGGGGGGGGCGGGGGAGATGAGGGGCTAAGGTTAGGGGGCTTCCTGGAGAAGGGAAGGGCTGCGTTGGCCTCTGCGGACGAGCACGCATCAATCAGCGAGCGGAAGCCGGCGGCCGGCGGTTGGTGGGGCAGGAAGGGCAGTCAGGGGGACAGCACGTGTGTAACGAGCATGACTGAGCCGTCCTGCAAGGCTGGCACTTAGAAGGCTTAATGTCAGGCAGGTGGTAATGAGTGTGAGGGCAGGTGGATTCAGCTGCGGAGAAGAGATCGGCAAAGGCTTCCTGGAGGAAGTGTGCCTTCAGCTGCCCGCTGAAGCGGCAGGGAGGACTTGCACTCTGGGGATGAAGGAGGAAGGTGCTGAGCTCCCTGAGGCTCCCCGTGCCCTGTGCTGGCAGGCCCTCCACGTGCTGGTCCAGCCTGCTTCGGCTTTCCTTCCTGGTTTCCATCCCAAACGGGATGGCCTGCGACTCCCATGCTTTCCAGCAGTTACTGCTCCTCTTGGAAGAGCCTTCTCTGTGTTTCTGAATGTCAAGATCATAACCATCCTTCAAGATCGGGGATTCACAGGCCTCTTCGTCCACCCCTCCCTGCCGACGGACGGTCTCTCTCTGTCTCCCCTGCTGAGTGTCCCCGATAACGGGGCGTCTCCCCGCATCTGCCCTGAGTTCCCTGCAGCATGAGCATCTCTGCTGCGGCTCCGCGGGGCGGGGGGAACAGGGTCTCATCTGACAGGTGCGGCCTTTCCCTGTGTGCAGATCAGTCCCGGCCACCCCACCTGAGCAGGTTACAGCGGTGGCCTCTCCGACTGGAGAAGGGGCGAGGTGAACCACTTTGTTAGCCCCCCCCGGTCCCACGTGCTGCTTCCTGAGCTCTTCTCTGCCAACCCCCAGGGCACCTTGGGTCTGTCTTTAATAAGGGGTCCTTTCTTTTCACGAGGCAGCATATCGTGTGGTGGTTGAAACACAGGCTCTGGTGGGCACCTGGGGGGCTCCGTCGGTTAGGGCTCTGACTCTTGATTTTGGCTCAGGTCATGATCTCACCACCAGCCCCAAGTCGGGCTCTGTGCTGTCAGCGCAGTGCCCGCTTGGGATTCTCTCTCACTCTTTCTCTGTCTTTCTCTCTCTGTCTCTCTCTCTCGGTCTCTCTCTCTCTCTGTCTCTCGCTCTTTCTCAAAATAAATAAACTAAAAAAGAGAGCGAGAAACACAGGCTCTGAGGTGGGGCACCTGGTTTTGCCTCCTCCCATTAGCCAGTTCCTTGAGCTCTCTGAGATGGCACCTCCCTCAGGGGGCGGGCGTAGGAAAGACACAGATGGCGTGTGACCGGCCTGGGCCCGAGCATGCCACAGTGAGTCTTTAATGAGTGATAGCTGTCGTCATCATTACACAGAGATGCAAAATGGCGTTCTCTGTTGTCAAGAGGGAGAGATGGGTAAATATGCAAAAGGAACGGTGCCCGCATGCAGGTTTGCGTACGGTCTCCTGCGCTCTTCTTGGCCGTCCCCAGTGGCCTCGTCACACACAGCTTAGGGTGAGAAGTTCAACTGGGGCCCTGAGCACAATGAAGGAGCTAAGTGGTCAATGGGAAAATCGAACCCACAACCTTGGCTCTGTCAGGATCCTGGCACACAGAGCTGGTACGCAGCAGCCCTGATGCCATCCAGCCACATGGGTGCCCCTGGGTGTGAGGCCCCTCGTAAGGGTACGTGGGAGGTGGCTGAAGTCTCACAGATGACCCCCCACCCCCTAAGGAGCCCTCCTCATTCTCCTCCCTCCAGAGTCCCAGGTGGCCCCCCTCCCGCTCCCTTCCCAAGGAACACTCTCCGTGGTTGTCCCCATGGCAACTGCCGTGGGGACCCCGTGGGGGGATGAGAGAGGGATGAAGGAGAATAATCACGAATTATTTGTTTGGGAAGAGCAGAAAGGGATGGAGGGGGGAGTGGGAGAGAGGAAAGATAGGAAGGCAAGCAGAGACAGAAGGGAGAGAGAAAGCAGAGAGAGAGAAGGAGAGGGAGAGAGAAGAGAGTCTTTTCTTTGGGGAAAAATGGAAATTTAATCAGATCAGTTTTTATAGTGCAAATAGAAAATCAGTTTTAATAAAGCCAAAAGGAAATGCAAAACAGCCGCTTGAGATGGAGATTGTGTTAAACAGATAGCTCTTTAAGAGTAGCTGAGTCTGGGGTGTTTATTGTGCACGACAGAGCGAGGAGGGGGCTTCTGGCTGAATTTCAAGTAGGCGTTTGATTTGGCTTTGGGGGTGGGAGATGAGCCCCTCCCGGTCCCTCCTCCCTGCACTCAGGCCCATCTGTCCAGGGAAGGAGTGCTCCCAAAATGAGAGAGAGAGAGAAGGGGAGGGTGGGGACGTTGGGGGCACCGTCCTGGCCCGGAGCAAGGAGTCACCCTCCCCTTCTGTGGGGGAGGGGTGCAGGGGGCGGGTGTAGGGGGCAGTGCAGCTCCTGGAAGGTCTGGCCCGCTCCTCCAGCCCAAAGACTGGACTCGGCCCTCCACGGACCCACCCACTGTTTTCAGCTCCTGATTCTTAATTATAGTTCTGGCCCAGCTCTTGGTTTTATTGCTTTCATTTATTATAAAAAGACCAGTGTCTGTTTTTTTTTTTTTTTTTTGAAACGGCTATCTGGTCAAATCACGGCTGATAAGCAACGCTGAGCTGTCTTTTTAAGACAGGCCAAATTTATCACACTTAAAAAAAAAAGGCAAGCCTTCGATGGCCCTATTAGAAAATTTCCCCCCCTTTTCCCAGAGTGACATTTTAGTAAAAGGCTTTATTTTTCCCCTCAGCTTTCACAAAGCCATCGCCTTGAAAAAGAGAGAGGGGGAGGAGGGAGAATGAGCCGCAGAGCACTTTTGAGGCTGTTCCGTAAAATATACAGAGAGGGCACGGAAGATAACAGGATCTGTCCTAATGGGGCTGTTAGCTCAGGAGGAGAAGAGGGGGCCTTTGGCACGTGTTTGTCAGCTGTTATTTTTGTAATTAGAAGAGAAACTGCACTTTACGTTTCAGAAACGCAGCGATTCGAGGCTGCAGGGAAGAAAGGGGTTCTGGGCCAGCACGAGGGGTCGGGAGGAGGGGGGGAGGGGCAAGACAGGGGGTGGGGCCAGGCTGGCGGTCCCTGGGGTGCAGGAGCTCCTCTGTCAGCAGTGAGGCTGGCTCGCAGCTGGAGAGGAGTGCTGTCCGTCCATAGGGTCCCCTGTCCTCACCACCATCCGGGTTCATGGACGCGGGTGAAGCCGGGCAGTGGGCCCACCAGGCTGGTGCGGGCAAGGGCAAGCGCAGCCGTCTCGGAAGGCTCTGACCCCCTGCTGGTGGAGGACGGAGCCTCCTCCGACAGCCATTCTGTGGCTCAGCCCGAAGCCTGAAGCAAACAGTCATCCCTTGCTGCTCACACAGTTGGCTATAGAAAGACAAGACCCCCTGAGCGGTGAGGGTGGGTCTCTGCTCCTCCAGTGGGTGGGGGCCTCTTCGGGGAGCGGGCCTGAGCCGAATTCATGCAGATGTGCAGCATCCGCGGTAGCTGGTGAGAGGTGCTGGATGGAGCAGATCCGCAGGCATTTGGAGGCTCACCTCCTGGACACCTTGACCTTCGGACCCTCCTTGACGCCATCCGATTCCCAACGAGGGCTGCTCTGTTCCTCCTGGGCCTCTTTCTTCTGTTTTTCTCCCCAGTGATATTTCTCGACATGTCATTTTGAACAAAGACAGCTTTAATTGTTCACCAGCTACCTCCCTTTGTTCTGGCCCTGAGATTAGGGTTTCCGCGGAGCGCCGCTCCGCCGTGCCCTGCTGCGGCCCGTCTCTTTCCCAGGGTGGGCGTCCTCAGCCGTGTGCGGCTCAGGGTCTCCTTCTCCCTGGGGCTGAGCACTTGACCCAGCGGCGACGGCAGACCTGACATCTGCCGCCGTGAGATCCAGAGAACGTTAGATTTGGAGGGGCCTGGAGGCCAGGTCCCTGGTGACAGAGCGGAAGGGGCTTGGGCTTTGGTGCCAGAGAAAGCTGGTGAGCTTCGGAAAAGTCTTTGACCTCTCCAGGCTTCAGTCTTCTCGTCTGTGAAATGGCAGGGCCTTGTCGGTGGTATTAAATACCACGTTGAACATAAAGCTTGTGCCCCAGAGCCCAGGACGGAGCAGGTGCTGGCCTGCATCCCCCTGCCTGAGAGCTGGCCGTCTGGAATGGGCTGCATCTCAAAGGCAAAGGTGTGGGGTCAGCCCGGCAGCCCGTGTCCAGGCAGAGCCAGGTCTAGAACTCCAAGTCCGCAGTCACTTTCGTTACCCCACAGTGTCTCTCCCACCTCCAGGGCCATCTTGGGTAGGCCATTCCATTTCTCCAGGCCTCAGTTTCCCCATCCTAGATGATCCCTGGGGTGGTCCAGTTCTAAAAACTCCAAATCATATGAATCCATTCAGGAACTCTCTGGATGCTTAGATCTGGACCTGGAGGCCACACCTGGAGGCGGGGCGGCCGAGCTGCAGCTGAGCCTTCCCTGCAGACATCACAGACGTGCATGACCCAGCCTTGAAAACAGGTCTCACAGCGTTTAAAGACTACAGCCCTCAGTTTGCAGGGAGCAGGCACAGCCGCCAGCTGGTTGCAATTGCAGAAAACTATGGGATTCCTCGGGATGTAGGACTTCCGGTGCCAAGAGTGGGGAAGTCCTGGGTGAGCCGGGGTGAACTGGTCACCCTCGGACAGGGCTTACGTTGGGTTCTGTGCCTGTGAGTTGGGGCCCCACTATGGGCAAGGCACAAGGATGCAGTAAGGACAGAAGTGATCCTTACCTTGGGGGTGCTGGAAAATGGGCACAGTGAGTGCCCACAGTGCGTGAGAAGGGAGCTGACTGAAGCCTGTGCGGGATCCGGGAGGCCTGGGGAAGGGGAGGAGAGCTCTGGTTTGGAGGGGAAGGAAGGCTTCCCAGAGGAAGTGGCAGTAGAGGCTTTGAAGGCCGACGGATGTCAGCCAGGCAGGGTAGAAGGAGGGCTGGGGTTGAAGCACCAGAGGCAGAGCCTGGAGAGATACAGCTTGGGAGTAAAACGGTGCGAAGTGGTGGTGGCGGGGCAGGCGGCTACAGAATTTCCCCTTCCCGTGCCACATGGGGGTGAGGTGGGATGTGGCTTGGAAGCAAGGAAGTGCTCAGGACCAGGGAAAGGCTGGGATGCTCTCTCCACTTACGGATGGAGACATAATTTCTAACGAGTGTCCTGGCCGAGGAGAGTGTGACAGAGCTCTCCATGGCAGCGCTGCTTGGCTCCCGGGATGGCTGGGTGCCTGGCCCGTGGCTGGAGGCCAGTGGCCCAGAGCCCGGGGAAGCCAGCTGGTGACAGGATAGAGTCGTCCTGGCTTCGGCCTCGGCCAGGCAGACCGCTGGGCTCCGACCCAGGCTGTGATCCCTGCAGGACCTCCTCTCAGAGAGAACTAGCTCTGCAAAGAGGCGGAGACACTGTTTTGAAAGTGTCTCCTTGCTCTGGGCTCCCTTGCGTCAGTCACCAGCAGGGAATCTGGGGACCTGGCCTCTTTTGGGGGCCTGAACTAAGCCATCTGGCCAAGGCTAATTCCGCTCCTTCTGCCCCTGTGGTCAGGGCTCCTGGATGATTAAGGAGCCATGGGCCAGAGTCCGGTGGTGAGCACTGGACCTCCATCCAAAGATGAAGCTGGAGATAGGAGAGTTGAGTGACTGCATCAGTGACTCTCGGCCAGCCGCACTCACACCTTCCTCCCCTCTGGGACACAATGCGTTGTCTTGGTCCACCTCAAATCCTCTTTGCAATGAAACAGAGTACTATATCCAACCAACCCATCAATCAATCCACCATGAAAAGTTGACCAGAAGCTTCCACACAGCACCGCACAGGAAGGAAGCCCAGGAGTCAGGTGCCCAGTGAGGCTTGGGATCTGGCTGTGTTCACAGCCCTCATCTTTCGGGGCTGCGGAGTACACTTGGCCTTGAGAGATTTGGTGTCAGAGGCTCCCATGCTTTTTTCTCCAGACCCACAATTGTTTACCAATGAGGATAATTTTGGGGGCCCGAGGCTAGAAAGATTTATATGGGTACTTAAACACAGTGGACCAGATGAAGACAGTGGTGACAATGTAATCACGTGTGTGTGTGTGTGTGTGTGTGTGTGTGTGTGTGTGTGTGTGTTGAGGGCAAGCGCATACTTGGAGCTTAGTGCAGCAGGGTTGAGCCTCACCCTGGCCCTGTCCCTCAGCTGCGTGTCCCCTCCTCCCTGTGCCGGGGACACTTGGCCACCCAGGACTTATAATTTTCTGTTCTCTTAGTAGGTCTCCCCAGTAGACTGAATTCCTTGAGCTCGGAGACCTTTTTTTTTCTTGCCTTTGTATCCCCAGGGTCTGGCCCAAAGTAGAAACTCAATAAATGTTGGTTGAATGAATGAATAAACGTTTGAATATCAGAAATACCTGCTCCGCGCCGACCTCTCTCAGGATTATTGGGAGGATCCAATGAGATAATGCACATGAAAGCACTTTGTAAATTGCAGAGCTCTATACAAATGCAAATCATCTGCAGCTTTGGTGGAAATTATTATTCAAATTATTATTATTATTTTCACTGTAAAGGAGGACCGGGAAGGAGAGGGCAGTGGAATGGGTCCCCGGTGGTGGGAGCCCAGCGCTGGGGCAGCTCTCCCAACCCTGCCTGGGAGCCCCTTTAAATCCTCCCTGAGTGCGGCTACCTCCCCGCGGGGTGGGCCCCACAGCAGCTGCCGGGCTGGGGCCGAAGTCGCTGTTGGAATCCTGCCCAGCGTGGGGACAGGAGCTACAAGTACATCTTACCCTGAACAAAATGAATTAAACGCCAAGCTCTAAATGAAAAAGGTTTTCTTTTCTCTGCTGTTTTCTTGCTTTCTTTTTTTTAAGTGGAAAAGGTGGTGGGCTAGAAATAGGGCGATAGCAGAGAGAGAAGGAGGGAGACATGGGCACCCCAACACCCAGAGTGCGCCCCGTCTCCAGGCTGAGCTCATAATTCCAAAGCTATTATCCCGCCTCTTCGCCCCCTGGCCTGTGAGAGGGAGGGCGAGGCGGCTGGGCGGCCGCGAGACTCAGAGCAAAGGCGTGATTGATAATTGGTGACTGTAATTCTATAATTCATCTCCCTGCACCGCAGTGAAATTAAAAGAGTTTAGGTTCCCAAGCATAATGATCATCAATTAAACGCCGGGGAGATTTAGTGTCCTCATTTGAATTTTGTTTTATTTATTTAAATGTCTCTTTCGGGGGGAGGGGTTGTCAGGAGTGGGGAGCTGGGCACTGGGGACGGGGCGGGAGGCAGGTGCCAGGCGGGGGGCGTCCGAGGCGCTGGCCGGGCCAGGCTGCCCGGGGGATGGTGGAGGGCTGAGCAAGGCCCGCGGGGCAGCGGGCTCACCGAGACAGGAGATCCATCATCCCGGGCCTAATCAGTTAATACTGATAAACTGCCAGCAATAACTGCCAATCGCACCGCCGTTTTGGAACTGCCAGTTCATTCATTTAGGGAGTGCGGCGGCACGTCGGGGGAAGAGCTCTCTGCCCTGGTCTGTTCTGCGTCTCTCTGTCTCCGTGTCCCCCGCCCAGGCCAGGGCCACCGCCGACCTCTGCCGGGAGGGAGACGGAGCACCCGAGGGAGGCCCGGCAGGCTGCGGGGCTGGGTCCGGCCTGGGCTGGCCCGGGTGGGCGGGAAGGGACGCCCTGCGGGTCCCAGCCCCCACGCTGGCGCGCAGATGGCACCGGCTTGGAGGATGGGTCTCAAAGCCAATCGGCGGGATCTCCTTGTGCGGGGCCAAGAGAGGGAAGCCCTGCCCTGCCCAGCTGCGAGACTCAGTTTCCATCTCTGGAGAGGAGGGGGCTGGGCTGGCGGCCTCTAGGGGTTTTCTGAAGCCAACTTTCCGTGCTGGTCTGGAGGAGGGGGGGGATAACACACCCTCTGCCCTCTGTTCCAACCCCCTGTAATGTGAGACTCTGCCGTCCAGAGGCCCCTCTCCACCGCCACCCGAAGCCCCTCCTCCCTCCCCAGTTGCTGTCCATTTTTGTGGGTTGGTTCTGCGCAGTTTCCCTGGCACACTCTGATTCCAACTTCTCACTTGCAATCAAGAAACTAAAAATAGAGCATAAAGGAGCTCTCCAGCGGGGGTGGCGGGGGTGGGCAGGGGACGCGGATGAGGCTTGTTCCTCCTGGGGAGGAGGCCTCATCAGCTCTACCTAGGGAGTTAGAAATCCAGTCCAGACCGTTGGCAGGGGCGGCATGTGGGACGGAGAGCCTTTGTGATCACCAAACGGGGAGCTTGAGAGAAGTGTTTGTGTGTGTGTGTGTGTGTGTGTGTGTGTGTGTGGAAGGGGGCGTGGTGGGAAGGGGGGGCTGGGCAGAAAGAGGGTGGGCCTTTTAGATACTAGGGGATGAGGCCTTGACCAGTGGCTCCCCACCCTGGGTTGAGTGAGAACTGAAATCCACAGACCCTAGGGGCTCACTTGGGCACCCGAGGCCTTGTGTTCTAAGTCACCTGCCAGAGGGGGCTCCCTATTCTAGCTTAGTAAAGGCATCTTGTGTAAACGGAGGCTCCGAGAAGGCTGGTGGTGAGGGGCTGTGCGTTGGTCTCATCTGGCTGGCAGACAGACAGGACCCCGGGCAGAGGCTTCCCCCCCAGTAATGGCATCTTGGCTCATAAGGAACCGCTGTGTGTGAGCTCGACATGACAGACTTGATGAGACCGGAGACTTTGCCGGCGGTGGGGCTGGGACTCGGCCCCCAGGAGAGGGGCTGCGGGGGTTTGGAAGCCCAGACGGCCGGTCCCAGAGCGCAGACAGCCCCTCTCCCAGGAAGCCTCCCCCCACCCCCGCCGGAAGCCCCTCTCCCAGAGCTCGGGGAGGCAAGTGGACTTGTGTAAATCGCTCGGCAGGTACTGGGGAGACAGGTGTGGACCCAGAGCTCTAGGCTGCAGTCTTCTCTGCAGCACTCCCTGCCCTTGGGCATGCCGCTTCTTTCTCTGAGCCTCAGTTTCCCCTCCTGCCTAACAGGATGTATTGCTCAAAGGCCCTGAGGACGGAGAAATGCTCTATCAATCAAAGGCTCATAGTCACAACTTTCATCTCTCGTACATAAAAACAGGCCGCAGCCCAGCCTTATCTTCCAAGGGGCAGTGCAGAGGGAGGCCTTTATCTGCACCCCTGTCTGGGGCTGCCTCACTGGCCCCCCTTTCTCTCGCAGGGCTATCGTTAGGGCCCATGATGGATCCCCTCCTGGGGGAGGAAGGGAAATGGCTGATATTAGAATCCAGAGACCAGCCATTTTTTGGTACCACTGATTCAAATCAAGATACTGTCTTTCAGTCTCCCCTGCGTCTGGCTGAACTCATTCCGGTTTCCCTTACCAAGTCCATCTAGATGGAGAGAGAGTTGGTCCTGGAAAATGTGATTTCTCTAGTGAGGGAGGGCGAGCTGTGGAGAACTAGGCCCTGTTGGGAGCTGCCCGGCTCACCCTGATGAGGCCTTCCCGGGCTCCTTGTGGATGGACGCTGTCCCCTGGCTTCTCCGAGAGTCCCACCATCGCCTCCTCCTTCAGGAAGCCGGAGGGTGTTCTGGGGCCACCTGAGGAGAGATGGCCCCTGTTCCCAGGGGCGTCCACTTCCCCCTATACGCCCGTCATGTCCATCCTGCCCCCGGGCCGTCTGCCGCGCCTTCTCCACCTTCACTGGTCTGGCGACGGGCTGTCCCGCGGTTCCCCAGGAAACGTCCTCAGCCCCTGTGGGAGGACCAGCAGGTGCATTTGGGATGAAGAGCTCCAAGGGGCAAAGACTGCAATTTTCTGTGTGGAATCTGTTAGAGCACCAAGCCCAAGTGGGCATGAAGCCCAACAAAGGCTTTTAAAAATTACCATGTGCTGTCCTTTCTCTGATTACAAAAGTAATACATATTCATGGTCAAAAATTTGGAAAATACAGAAAAGCACAAAGAAAAAAATTCATCCATATTCTACGACCCAGAAGCAACCACTATTAGTATTTGAGGTGTATCACCTCGCTGTCCTTTTCTCTCTCTGACTCTTTATCTCTGTCTTTCAATAGGAACCTCCTGCAGCAGGACTTTTTCTGTCTCCTACTTCATAACGGCATGCGGGGGGCGTCTGCCCACGCAGGAAACACTTTGCAGAGAGTGTAGCCAGGGGTTGGGTCTGGACAGCGTGGGGGGGCGGGCTCTCGGAGGGGATCTCTGCCCTGACAGATGGGGCTCGCTCCTGTTTCCAGTGAAGGCAGAGGACCGCACGCACAGGCTGCTGGGTAGCCCGAGAGGCGGGACAGGGTGCAGTCCAGTGTCCAGGGTGGTGTCCCAGGAGCACGCCAGGCGGGTCCCGTCGCCCCGCTGGACGTCCCTGCCACGGCCTCAGCTTCTCCTCTGTGGGCTCTGGCTCCGGCCCAGCAGGCCAGTGGGAGGAAGGGAGAGGGCCGAGGTGCCAGTCACTTGGAAACTCAAAATAGCACTAGAAATGGAAGGCCTGGGAGGGTGGAGTCAGGGCCCTCTTGCCAGAGAGACATGCTTGAGAAACAACAGTAGGAAGCCAGGCCCATTTAACTGCAGAGCCTTTCTTGAGCCACGGGGGTGCGCGTGCGTGGTCCTCCGCCGCTCCAGATGCCCGGCAAGTTGCCTCGGGATCTTGGTCTGGAGACTGGGCCCACCCCTGTTGCCCGTCTGGTCAGCGCTGGTGCCAGCGCCACCGTCCTTGAAGCTGTGTGCCCGCCTCCCGACGCTGTGCAGACAGCGCTCTCTTCAGCCTCCACTCAAGCCTCTACCAGCGACAGCAAGAAAAAAGCCCTGAATAACCTGATAGAAAAACGGGCAAAATACTGGAATAGAGGATATGCAGATGGCCCACAGGCACCTGAGAAGACGCTCGACATCGCTCATTACTGAAGAGACGATTGAAGAAATGAAAACCACGGTGAGGTATCACCTCACACCCATCAGGACGGCTACTCTGAAAAGCACAGACAATGACGTGTGTTGAGGAGGACTTGGAGAGTTTGAAACCCTCGTGTGCTTCTAGTGGGATTGGAAAACGGCATGGCCGCTATGGAAAATGGTCTGGTGGTTCCACGATAAATAAATAAATAAATAAACAAATAAAATAGAGCCACCATATGATCCAGCAATTTCCCTTCTGGGCGTTCCTCTGAGAGAATTGAAAGCTGGGTGTGAGAGAGAGATTTGCACCCCCACACTCAGAGCAGCGTTATCCGGGACATCCGAGGAGGGAAGGAAGCCAGACGTCGATTGATGGACGGATAGATAAACAGAAGAGGTTATTCCACACAAGAGAATATTATTCAGCCTTAAAAAGGAAGGAAATTCGGATACATGCTATAACTTGGATGAACCTTGGACAGTGTGCTCAGAGAAATAAGTTAGTCACAAAACGTCAAGCGCTGTGTGATCCATTTTGTAAGGTTTCCAAGGTGGTCACATGCCCGGAGGCAGCAGTGGGATGGGCGTTACCAGGGACTCGGGAGAGAGAGAAATGGGGATCTGCTGCTTCAGGGGCATACGGCTTGTTCTGCGGGCTGAAGAGTTTGGAGAAGTCTTGCACAGCTGTGTACATGCACTTAACTACTGAATTACACACTTGAAAGTGTTTAAGATGGAAAAATTTATGTGGGTTTTTTTTTTACCATCATTAAAAATGTATATTTTCTTTCTGCCTTCTCTGGTCGGCCAACCAAGGAAGGAGCTGCCCCTTTTCAGAGCCCACAACGTGCCTTGCACTTTCTGTGGCCCCTAAAGTGACCTGCTACCTTTTTACGTGTCACTAAGCGTCCTTTCCGACAAGTTCTTTATTTTCCCCGTGGCACCTAACACACTGCATCAGACATAATAGCGGTCTAATTAATGCTTGCAGACTGAATCATCACTTCCTTTCATAAGCCCTGCACTGGGTGCTGGAGGGTGATAGAGGAAAGAGGGAGAAGACAGCACCCAGGATGGGAGTGGGCTTCCCACATCCGCCTTTTTAGGCAGCTGCTTTCCACTCTTGGTTCAGCTCACACGCACTCACCCATGTTTCACCACACATGTGGTGACATTGGGGAGTGGAGAGACCAGGGGTCCCTAGTCTTGAATTAGGGTTCCACCTAAGGAAATGGAGTTTTGGACTCTTCCAGAGGTTTTAGACTAGAATAAGGTTGGAAGGCATGAACCCAAACCACCCAGGGCATGTACCTAATTTTAGTTTTCTTTGGGATTCCGAGAGAAGCAGATTCACAGCTGTCCTCAGGAACACAGATCGGTCTTACAACCCTTCTGCCGGGGCAGTTTGTCCTGACCTCTGACCTCCATCCCTCTGGCCACCGTGTAGACTTCTCCTCTGATGAAACCAGAGAACGCTCCCTGGCCCCACACCCCTTGCAGGCGCTCCTAGAAACGCGCTTGAAAAGAACAAAGATCCCTTACATGAGGTATCTGCAATTTTCTCGTTGTAGGGCGGTTCCTCTGCTAAATTAATTGTCTGGTGCTCTTGAAAAGCAGTTCTTGTCCCCCAGTTCATGTTTCATTCTTGACCTAACATGGCCACGCTTGGCCTTTGGAATGGGATTTGCTTCTAGTGGGGAATTAAGTTTCCATAGCGACGCTGGCAGCCATCTTCAGAGTACTGTCCCCCCAACCCTAGGGCAGTCCGGTGCCACCACGGGGTGGTGGTTTGCTTGGTTACAAGTCCTGTGTGTGTTTGTACCCCTTTGAGTCATGGTGGGCCACAGCAGTGGTGACTCAAGCCACCAGGGGAAGAAGTCCACCTGGTTTTCGTTCCTGGGGACTCTGGGCTCCTGAGGGAACTAGGCGCTTTACTTTCCAGCTTCACAACATTTTTTTCTTTTTTTTTTTAACTGGGGATTGGAAGTTTTCATCTAATTTCTGAATCCACTGGGCCTTTTTCTCCAAGCGGGGCACCCTGCTAAGCTCCAAACAGAAGAAAGGCCTGAATCCTACCTCTGGGGATTTGTCTGTTTGTTCAAAGTTTATGATTTATGGCTGTTTTTAAGTAAACCTTAGGAAGTGCGAGGGTTTCTTCCCTCCCCACCCCCATGCCCCCAAACATACTGCTCAGCTCCCCTTCAGTTTCTCTGCACGGATCTTGTTGTTTGTGGAATCACTTCCAAACTCAAGAAGAGCATGACACTCAAGGCCCCCAAATCATTGGCCTCAGCCTACTTCCTGGTCTTAACTCCCTCCCCCCCGATGAGGGAGCATAAGGTAAGCCGACAGCCACAAACATGTCTCCCCCACAGGTGGAAGATGCGTGATATTCCTCGGGCACTCCAGGCTGCCCAAGGACAAAGGAAAGGGGAAACACAAATGGCTAACTGGTAGAGATCAGAGTCCCACAGGACCTAAGTGTCCATCAGCCTCCACTGATGTAGGAAACAAGGGCAGAAGGAAACGACGGATGGAAGTAGACGTTTCTCCAGAACCTCCTTCCCATCTTAATGCTTTGCTAGAGGGAAAAACAGCCTTGGCTTGACAATAGCCAGGCCTCCAGTATCCTGCACGTCTTCTCTAGCATACGAAAATCTCCCTGGAAACTTCCCCTGGACTTCACCTCCCCACTGAATCCTGTAGTATAAACTCCGTGTCTCCTCATGGCCCCAGGCAGCTCTTCCTGCCCAGGGGTCCAACCCCTGTGCTTCAGTAAAGTCACCTTTTTGCACCAAAGATGTCTTCAAGAATTCTTTCTTGGTCATCAGCTCTGGACCCCACGAACCCCACTGTCACCCCCCAAGAAGCCTCATCAACCCCACTTGGGTTTCTACCCTTCTGCCAACAGGACATTAGCATGCTGTCAGAACACACCCAACTCTTAATTCCTCTCTGGCCTGTGCCCGTGAGCTTGCAAACAGCTCTCCTCCCAACCCTCTTGCTGATGTCTGTTCCTTCTTCAAGGCAGGTCTGTCCAGCCTGTGCACTGTGAGGTGTTCATTCTGCTCAGCCCACGGGCGGCATCGTCCGTCTGTCCCCATGAATCAGCCGGCTGCTACCATTTTCTGTGTGTGCCACGTTGTGAAAAGATTGGGAAGCGTCGCTTCAAGGCCCAGCTCGGTGCTGCCTCCCCCACAAAGCCTCTTCCCGACCCCACAGCCGGAAGTCTCCCTGCCTCCCTTGGAAACCTCCCCCAGTCCTTCTGGAATGTCTTATGGTCTGCTTTGTATCGTGGGTATTTATTGCTTTTCTATAGGCATCTTTCCCGCTTCCCTCCCGCGAAGGATTGGAAGCTCTTTGAGAGTTTTGTCCTCTTTCAGCCACACGCAGTGTCTAGAACTTGTCTCGCATGTACTTGGGACCTCTTAGTTGTTGGTTTAAATCTAGAGCTTCTACAGCCATAGGCTGTCCCCCAAGTCTAACCTCTCTTGGTCCAATGACCCCACTGCTCTTCCAAATACTTCAGAATTCCTTTTCTAGAATTACTTTCAGAGAAGGTTTATGAGCCAAAGAATAAACCTAGTCTCTTTTCTTTAGAATCAAACAACTTGTATTTAATTTTCATTTTGCTGTCATTGCTAGTCAAGACACATTTTTTGAGCCCCAGGCACATAGCTGTTTTGTTTTGTTTGTGTTTTTTAAAATTTAATATAAGTGACTTGTCTACCTTATTGGCGAGATTTGGCTCCAAATAAGTTTGGTCTTTTTCCAGAAATCAAATCTACCCTCAAAACATTAAAGGTTTGCTGTCTTGGAGCAGATTCACAATGAGAGGAAAGCATACAAAACTGCAAAAACAAACAAACAAACTTAAGCAAACAAACAAAAAACAGTGAATGGGAACATCACTGGCATAAATGCAGAGCCTCCTGAAGTCCTACCTTGCAAGGGGCGCCATCAACTTGGACGTGTGAACTCTGGATGTTTTTTAAAGGAAGCAGTTGCCCTGGCGTATGTCACATCTTGTATAGCAACGTGTCATTCAAAGTCAACACCATATGTGGTTAGATTATGGCATTTGAGGCCAGTGGAGAGAGTCTATGTCTTGGCTGTGTCGCCAGCCAGCTGGGGTACCTGGGGTTGTCATTTCAGGTTTCTGGTGGTCACTCCCCTTGCCAATGGGGTGGGTGGGTCAGGCGGTATCTACTTTAACAGGGGAAGATGAGTGTTGGCTCTGGCATCCAGATGTTCTAATTTCAAAAAAATACCTACCAACATTTTGGATTATCATTTCCCCCTCCCCCAGAGAACAGAGGGGTAAGGAATCAACTGCTGCCCTCACGCTTACTTTTAGAGACTTAGATTACAGACTGACTTTACGATATTCTCCAATCCCTCTGAAGAAAACCGTAGAAGTCCTGGCATTTGGCAGGAAGCCGAAGTTCGGAGCCCATGCCGAACTTCCCCTGAATCTGGTTGGGCAGAGGGATGGGCAAATAAAGAAGACCAAGAAATCATTTATTAAGAAGCAGGATCCTAGCTTGGCCGAGTGCATCAGAGTAATTCCAGATTTCTTCCAGCAGAGTCGCTTTTTGGAAGACAGTTGGGACCTTCTGCTGAGCTGTGGGCTCTGCTTTATGTCAGCCAGCCGCTCCCCTTCCCCAGGCACAGGGCCCGGGCGCCTGCTGGTCGGAGACCAGCTTCTCCAGAGAGCCGTCCCAGACATAAGGTGCCTTTCCATGTGCTGGGCATTTCACACAAACCCACTCATGTAACTCAAGAGGTAGGTACCGTCATGGTCCCTGTTTTATGCTTGAGGAAACAAAGGCCTTGAGAGGCCAGCAAACCGACCATGGTCGCCTGGCCCCTCAGGGGCAGAGCCAGGATCGGAGCGCTCTTGACATTCCAGCGTCCACACCACTCTTGGACACTCTCTACTTTAGGAATTTGTACACTTGTTTAAATGAATTAATTACTTAATTACTTCTTTATCACACTTACTGTGTGTCCTCCTTCCACCAGTGGTTAGGCTCTGTGGGGTCAAGGATTTTTGTCTTTCTTGTCAACTGCTGAGTCTCTAGTGCCTAGGACCGGTGGAAGCATCAGGGGTGCGTAATAGGTATCTGTTGCATAAATGAACTTCTTAATGCATTTGTAATAGATTGCTTTTTTTAAACCTTCCCTCTCCCCACCTGCCTCCCTGCCCCCTGTTGCTTGGAAGCACGCTGCTCTTTAGGAAATCTGATCTGTCCATCTGTCCGTCCCTGGGCCTTCTGAGAGCTCTGTATCTCACAGATGGATTCAGTCAGCGTTATTCATCAGTGTGCCAGCTCTATTCCAGAGAAAGCATCTTCCGAGTCCAAAAGCTGTTTCCTGTGAGCACTTTTCTTCTTCAGAGGCAATCGTAAGCCCCAGAAATCAACTTGTCTCTGTGTCATCGTGAGAAATAAGGCCGCAGACCCGACGTTCTGCTGTTTGTGTAACTCTCCCGCTCTTCTCTTTGCAGCAGACCCCTACCCCTGTGGTCGATATGCACCACTGCTCAGTTATCCACTTTCCCTCCTGGTGCCCACGTCGAGTTATGTGATTCTAGTCCAACCCCCTTGGGTTAACGAGGAGGAAACCAAGGCCCGAGACAGTTTCTTGCTCATGGTTCCATGGCTAGCAGAGCCTGGAGTCAAGTGCAGCCTGCCTCTCAGATCAGAGTGCTTTCTCTGTGGCCATGTGCCCGGGGCAGGAATGCTTTGTAAGAACAGGGACAGAAACAGACGTCATCGGTCCCAGGAATGGTGAGCTCGGGTGAAGGGATGACAGAGAGGAGCTGAGGGCAACAGGCACTTCTCCTTGCACTCAGTCACCACAGGGCCACCCTGCTGATCGGCAGCCCCTTCCACTGATGGCATTTTCAGCAGATGGAAGGGAAGTGGGTCTTTCTCATTCCTCCCCTCCCACCCCCCATTGTAATTAGTTGTCAAAAAATTTTAGATGGAAGGGGGAACACTCGGGTCCTGATGAGATGATACAGCAAAGATTTCATTTCATCTTGAATTTGACATTAAACTTTAATAGTCTCAAGGACAAGAAGCCAAGAGATATCAGATGTAATGAGATAAAGCAAAGTTTCTCTGACAGCAAATTTGATCACAAATGGGCTCCGAGATTGCTTCTTTGATATAAATGAAACATAATTCATCTTCCAGCGCCCCGAATGGGCTTTCAGGCTGGGGATGAGGCCGGCATCTCTCTTGCCTGGCTCTGACAAGTGGCAGCAGGGAAGAGGTGGCGGCTTGGCCGGACCCAGCCTGGGGAGTCCAGGCCCGCTTGTCTGGTAGACACAAGGCAGGCGGCCGCAGGAGCTGGAGAGCCTGGCTGTTCCCGCCAGCGGCTGGAGACACCGTCCGCTCGGAGCTGGCTTTTGACTTGGGAGATTCTCCTGGGGCTCAGAATGGCAAAGAGGGTATCATGCAGGACAGGACCCCTCTTACATGTCTGGACTCTGAGGGAAGCTGCTCTTTGATAATTTCCTGGTTTGGACAGAAGAGGAGCACAGCAGTTTATTTTGAAGCCCCATTCATCCCCTTCTGAAATACTTTCGTGAAAGAGGTCCTTTTCTTCCACACTTCCTGTGGCTGCCTCGGTGCTGGGTGGTGGGGCTGGGCTCCAGCCTCCCAGTCCTTGTTAGCTCCCCACTGGTTTTCTTAATCTTGCATAAATTACCATGCTAATGCCTGCGGGGTCTGCTCACCACCTTCCCTGCATGGTTGCTGCCTCTGAGCACCCCTGGGGCTGCTGGGTCAGCTCCTCCGGGTCTGGGCAGGGCCACCGCCACAGTCTCCTACTCAGCCTCCCAGCCTCCAGCCTTTGCCGTTTCTGTTTCTTCCTCCTTGGGTCACAACCCTGCAGATACTTTAGGACAGATGGCTGACTCTAAGGCCCTGGGCCCTCCATAGTCCAGTGGCCCTCGCTCATGTTCGTCTCCCAGTGCTGGTCCGGAGCGTCTCCATCATGGCCACATCGGGGGGAAGCACTCGGGAGCAAGCCATAGCCTTCTCGTGCTTTCCCTCTGCAAGTCCACTCAGGAAGCTCTTGTCCTGGTCAGACAGTATGTACGCTCCTTGGGTCTCTGAGGTCACATCTTCGCAGAGAACTTCCCTTCCCAGCTCTGCCAGAAGAGAGCTCGCCTCCTCTGAGCGCCTGGACCACTGAATACCTCAGGGTCTGTCTTCCCTGTCTTACTGCCATTCCTGCACATTCTTTCTCCAGATCAAGAGCTTCTCAAGCCATGTCTCCTTGACCTTCATATATCCCTGGGCATATCATGGGGCCCGGCTGGGAGCAGTGAGGACACAGTGGGTAAAATCAAATCCTGGCCCATAGAATCAGCATCTGGGACGTGGCAGGCTCAGTTTGACCAGGAACCCACCCCACACACATATATCTGACTTTTTCGGGTGGAGCAAATATACCAAGTCCAGTAGTTCAACCTAAACAACATTGTCCACATTCTCCTTGAGTGAGAGTTTGGGATTGTGACATTGAGACAGACCAAAGACAGAAGGTCTGCTGATGTCCTCTTCCCCTGTTTCCTAGAGGGCCAGAGGGAGGCTCAAGTTAAGGCATCTTTACCTTCCTCTGCTGAAGACAGCCTGACCACCTGATGGGGAGGGAGTGCTCCGTGGAGTGAGGGTGGGGGCAGAACAGAGCCAGGAAAGAAGGGCTGTCACACTTGTTCTAGGGGAAGGCACCTTTGAGAGCTCCCGGTCCAGTCAGAAATGTAGATTTAGCCCAAATGTTCGTCCACACAGAAAGGGGTTCACAGACTGTGGTGCATCCACAGATCGGACTGTTACACAGCCACAGTGAGGAATGGACTACAGGTACTGGTGTCATGGAAGGAACCTCAAAAACGTGATCCTAGGTGAAAGAGGCAGGCATAGGGGTCCCCTACCGTATGACTGTCTTTCTACGAAGGGTCCAGGGTAAGTAAGTGTGTAGAGACAGGATGGCAGAGGCTGGGAGGAGCGAGCCGAGGTATGGGGTCTCCTTTCGGGGAGATGAAAATGTTTTGGAACCAGACAGAGGTAGTGGCTGCACAGCCCTGTATGTGTGTTACATTGTCTGTTTCATGTGAATTTCATCTCAGTAAAAACATAATGAAAAAAACAAGCACACACAAAGGGGATATAGGTTTCATCTACCGGACGCCTTCCTGTCACCTGAGTGTCTTATGAAGCTGCCTGCACAGATGTGCGGGTGTCCACCAGAGCTGTGACTACGCACAAGGCCAGGGGACAACACCGACAGGAGGGTCCATACAGAGCAGACGGAGCTCGGGGGGCCTGTGTCCACCCTCAAGTGTCACGGGACCTCTGGCCAAAAGAGGGGGGACGGCAGAGGCTCTTGGCCAGCCTCCTTTTGTCTGACAAAAAAAAATCTTTCTTTTAAGTTTCACTTATTTATTTTTGAGGGGCAGGGATGGGGGGATAGAAGATCTAAAGCAGGCTCTGTACGGACAGCAGAGAGCCTTATGTGGGGCTCGAACCCATGAACTATGAGATGATGACCCGAACTAAAGGCAGACACTTAACCACC
>PJEM01011757.1:0-51814 GCA_004023845.1 Helogale parvula | reverse complement strand
ACCTCGGTGGTTGGAGGGATTGGAGGGGCAAGACGGGAGCGCCCAGGCTCGAGGGGGTGGGGGTGCCTTCACCGTGCGGGTGAGTGGGCTGCTGGCAGTGGGGCGTGGGGGGGTCCCCACTACCTCCCACCTGCCCTGGCCTGTCTGACGGCGGGCAGTCACACTGTTCCAGCTGCTTCTGGTCTGTCCGCCAGGGAAGGTGGAGGAAAGGAGGCCATGTGACCTCCCCCACCCCCCGTGCTGGGTGGGTGAAGGGAGACAGCAGTTCTATCCCAGGGGCGTTGTTGTGACGGGGGCACTGCTTTGGGGGGACAGGTGCTGGGACAGGGAGAGTCGCGTTCATTAACAGCACCTCGCTCTGGGGGACAGGTTGTCACTGGGGGCCCTGCTCTGGGCACCGGGCCTTGGCGGGCATGCAGCCCCACGTGGCCCCCTGCAGAGGCCCAGCCCCGGACAGCAGGAGGGGGAGGAACTGGGGAGGAACGGTGAGAGGAAGTGTCCAGGAGGAAGGTGGACTGCCTCGTGCCGGGCGTGGGGTGCCACTTCCCCGTCCGCCGTCCTTGGCCTTCCCCGGGGCCGCCGTCCTCACTCCCCCCAGCCACTCCCAGTGTTCCTTGCGGTCAGCGGCATTCCGCACCAGGCACCAGCCCGCCACCTTCCCCGCCCAGGGCCACGCCTGGGGACAGCGGGGGGCCTCTCTTCTCCGTGCTTCTCTGCGGACCGCATCCTTGAATCTGCAGCTGCTTGACTGCTGTCAGGAGGGTCCCCTGCAGGAGACCCGGGGCGTGGGTGTGCGTGTCCCTGCAGCTGCCCCGTGCTGTGGCTTGGGCTGCTGTCCTCAGGACCCCATCTCCCCGGTCTTTGGGTCCTCCGCGCTCCCAGAGCGCCTGCTGGGGCCGGGGGCCACTTAGCGGGGAGCGTGCGCCAGTACAGGCCTGGACGCGCTGACGTCACCGTGGTTGCCATTGTGCCCTGCCACCCCCTCCCCTGGGTTACTGGAGACCTGGAGGTCTGGGTGGGTGGTCTTCAGCAGGAGGAACCTTCCGGGATCAGTGAGTCAGTGCCTCTTCTGCTTGCAGCCCTGCCTCCCTCCCCCAGGCTCGGTGACCCCCTGCTGGGGTGGACACATCCCGTGAGCACCCGAGGAGCCCCGGAGGGGCGGGGAGCGGTTTGCTGGGTCCCGCAGCTCCCGCCAGTGTGTGTTTTTTTAAATTTTTTAATGTTTATTTTTGAGAGGGAGAGAGACAGAGCACGGGTGGGGGAGGGGCAGAGAGAGGGAGACACAGAATCCGAAGCAGCTCCAGACTCTGAGCTGTGAGCACAGAGCCCGACGCGGGACTCGTACCCACGAACGGTGAGATCATGACCTGGGCCGAATTCGGCCGCTTGACCACTGAGCCGCCCGGGTGCCCCCTTTGCTTTTCCACTATTGTGGGAAGTTCTGTGGCTCACGTGTCTGGATAGTCTAGGTAACAATCGGTGACTTTACTTTTAGCCTTTGTTCTGGTTGGCGTGTAAATGCAGCACCTGGTGGTTGGGAAACAAGTGAATCAGAAGCGAAGCTTATGGAACCAAAGGGAGGCTGCAGCAAGAACCATTGGCTCGGGTCCTGGGGGAGGGAGGAAGCTGGGGTGGGGCAGCCGGCCGGTAGGCGGGGGGCGGGGGGAAAGGCCGGCCGGCTGTCTCCTCTGGACTGGGGGCGACGGCCGCCGTGTGCAGTGTTGAGAATCTCACGCGAGGCCTCTGAGCGCCGGTGCACCCTTGTCCGTGGGGAGATTCACCGGCGCAGGGGCGGGGCCGCACGGCGTCCTCTGTCGTGGGGACAGGGACCTTGGCATTCAGAGTCCAGTCGTAGAGCCGGAAATGTGGTTACCTGTTGTGCCCTCGAGGTGGGTGGCCGGGCACGTTGCTCTGTCCTCCTGCACCCTCGTCTCCGGCACAGAGCGCGTGCGGCCCTCGGCTCCGTGATCAGGGCTGCGGCCTCGCTAGAGTTCACGAGGGCTTCTTTCCTGCCTGTCACGTGAGTGAGTGAGTGCTGGTAAGGGCCAGCTTGCCCGGGAGAGGGGCAGCGGAAAGGGGGAGGACCTAGACGCCGAGGGTTTCATCAGGCCCGGGGGCGAGCAGGATTGACTTCCTGTGTGTCGCCGCAGGCTTGCGTAAGAGCCGGCCACCATCACTTTCCCGCAGTACAGCCCACCCTCCTCTAGACGTTGAACTCAAGGGATGGGAAGATGTTCTGTGTCCCAGTGGGCCTGATGGTCTGTTTTCCTTCCCTTGGATGAGATGGGAACTGTCTCTGCACCCACGAAAAGAAATCTTGAAGGATTTCAGCCCAACATGGAGCCTGACTCGGGGCTTGAACTCACAACCGTGAGATCCAGACCTGAGCTGAGATCAAGAGCCGATGCTTAACCCACTGAGCCACCCTGGCACCGCTGAGGAAGGACACCTTTAAAGTTCAGCCACTTTTTGTTGGGTGTGGACATCGAAAGTCCCGTGGGCGGGCACCTTCACCGGGGACCACGGAGTTTCAGGGGTAGTAGCCTTCAGGAGCGGCACGGACTGAGCCAAGAAAGGACTTCCGCCTGCACGTCTGTATGTTTGTCCTGTTCAGGAACCGGATCGAGTTCCTGATAAACCTTGCCGGCGACACTGATGTCTCTAGTGTTTCTGCCTGGCTTCTGGGAGGCGCTGCGGTCCTTGGAGACTTCACGTCTGCAGGCAAGGTGGTTTGGGGGAGGGGGGAGGAGAATGTGTGTGTGCGGGACTCAGTGGACTCTGAGTTCACGGAACACCCTCGGCGTCCTGGCGCTATTGGGAAGTCAAACACTGGATCCCTATGGGAACTCCCAGATTCTGCTGCCAGTCGGCCTGCCTTCTGCCCTTGGTGAGGTTATGGTCAGCCCGGGAGGGGTGACTCCATAAGAAATGCAGGCCACTTCGTGGGAGCATAGGGGTTTGCGGGGTTGGGAGAAACCCACAGGCAACCCCGTTCCTTCAAGGCCCCTCGTCAGCCACCAGCTTCTTTCTGCTCACAAATCGATTTCCCTTTGCCTGGGTGGGTATAAAATCTGCCCTGCTTTAAAAATGTTCATGGAGGGGCGCCCGGGCGGCTCAGTCGGTTAAGCATCCGGCTTCGGCTCAGGTCATGATCTTGTGGTGTGTGAGTTTGAGCCCTATGTCAGAGCCTGGAGCCTGCTTCAGATTCTGTGTCCTCCTCTCTCTCTGCCCCTCCCCCGCTCATGCTCTGTTTCTCTCTGTCTCAATAATAAATAAACATTAAAAAAATGTTCGTGGAATAACAGAAGAGTTAAAGCTATTTTGTTCTGTTTTCTATCCATCAGTGCCTATTCTGCGATGTCCGTGTACTTATTTTGTTCGTGAGGACCCTGAGCGTTCGGCACAGGCGACACTGAACTCTGTGATGCCTTCGGCACTTCCCGTGCGCGCACACCTCACTGGGTTGCCACATCACACCAGCTAGTTCCCGTTGATGTCAAGTGAGCCGAATTTGTAACCGAGACTTGTTTTGTTTGCAGTTTTGCTGATTCTTTGTTGTGAGTAGTTGCGGTTTATCTCAGGGTCCCTGTAAATGGACGAGTGATGAGTCATCCAGATTTGCCTCATTCCTGTTTGAGGCCCGACACGGCCCGTTTCCCTTAGAAGTTCCCCTTGCTTCCAGCCAGAGCTGTTCCACCTCTGGGCTCTGTGTGCTCAACGTTACAGGAAGGCTAAATGCTCGCGGGAGCTCGCAAGCAAGGGTTTGGATTTAGGTCCGGGTTTCCTTTAGCTTTCAGAATTGGGTGTGACACACATTCCCCACCTGGAGGGGAGATCCGGGGAAAGAGGTCCGGGCGGTGTGGTCTGCGCCCCAGCCGGCAGGGGGAGGGAGCCTGGCCTGGGGACGAAGCAGCCCGAGCGAGGCTGGGTGGATGAGGACGCGAGTGTCCTGGGTCAGCCCTTGTCCTTGCCCCGGGGACGGGCAGGCATTCTTCGTTTTAGAAGTTCCTTTGAACAGCTCCTTTTGGAAGCAGAAGGAGTTGAATGGGGGTCAGAGTTGGTGGGGAAGACCCTTGAGCGCATACTGACTTGTGGGAACAGCCCTGAGGTCTGTGCAGAGGCTGGGGCCCAGCGAAGTTCATTTCCAGCATGTCTCTCCCGAGGTCTTGCCGGCCTGCGGGGGCTCCTCTGCATCAGGTCAAAGAAGGGGACAGCCTGGGATGGGGCGGGGGTGGGGCCTGGGCCAGGCAGACATCACTCCCCTGGTCATGCGTGGTCGTGCGGCCAAATCTACCTGAGAGGCAGGTTGGGGGTTGGGGCCGGTGCCCAGGACGGTGAGGAGGCGGGTGTGGCCAGTAGCTGGGATCCTCGGCTGTTTTTCAGGATCAGTTTCCTGACTGCCTTCCCCTCCTTCTTCGTGAGGATTAAATGCCCGGAGTGGAGGAGTTGAATAAACCCTTGCCTTCATTAACGGTAGTTCCCACCACTTGTAGGAGCAATGCCAGACCACTTGGCGTGGCACAGGGAACATGCCGGGTCTGCCCCTGCCCACTCGTCGGACATCCAGCTCCCATTTCGTGCTGCAGCCACACTTCGAGTTCTCTACCGGCTTGTCTTGTCTCTGCGTCTCTGCCCTTCTGCTCCTTCTGCTGCTCCCAACTCCTGTTTGTCCTTTAGGATTCAGCTTAAGAGACACCTCCTCCAGGAAGGCTTCTCTGATCACCACAGCCCCTTCCAGGGCCTTCATTTGGATCCCACGGCCCCTGGACTGCTGAACAGCACTGCCCACCCCCATGACCATGAGCTTCTGGAAGGCCAGGATCACATCTTGTTCCTCGTTTTCCTAGCCAGTGTAGACACTGAGTAGCTGTTCAGTAAATAATCTGAAGTGAGTGATAGGGAGATTGTAAGTTTTAGAAAGTCATAAATCTGGTATACTTTCATAAGTTCCCCTTTTTGATTTTATTACTGTTCTTGAGATGGGAGAAGACTCATCCCAACAGTCTGATCTCCCACATGCGGTCACACAGCTGCGTGGGGTTCACGCGTGCAGCACGTGGTGTCTGCAGAGGTCGAACGTTCTCCGGGGAGGCTTTTGGGGTTTTTTTGCGTGTGTTTTAAGTTTAGAGCAAGCACGAGTTGGGGGAGCCGCAGAGGGAGAGAGAGAATCTTTTTTAAAAAATATTTATTATACTCTTAGTGAGAGAGAGAGAGGTGCACACACGAGCATGGGGCTGGGGGGACGGACAGAGGGAGGGAGAGAATCCCAAGCAGGCTCCACACCCAGCACGGAGCCCGACATGGGACTCGAGCCCCCGACCCTGGGATCACGACCCGAGCTGAAATCAAGAGTCAGATGCTTAACCGACTTTTTATGAATTTTAAACCTGAAAATGTGTGCTATTTTTATTTTCAAAGCTTGGTAGCCTGCCTTTTACTCAGAGGAGACATTTCCCCACCTAAGGAGAGACCTGCATACGGTCAGTGCTGTCTTTGCGGTGTTCCATCTGTGAATCATTTACTCGTCCAACAATAAGGAAGTGATTTTGTTTCTGCTTTTGGACGGTAAAATTACCTGTGTGCGTGTCAGCGTGCGATTTCTGCTACTCCCGTGACTTCTGGGGACACAGTCCCAGAAGTGTTTCCAGTTTCCTTGACCGCCCTCCCCACCCCTGCTCAGCTCTGAGCTGACGGTGGTGACCTCCCAGGAGCTCTCTGTCCAGTCTCCGTGAGCGCTGAGGGACCGTTAGAATTTGTCACCGCTCTGGCCTCAGGCCGCTGTAAATGGGAGAGTTTGCCGTCCGGGTCCCACAGTCGACTGAAGAGATCCATGCCTGTGGTCTTCTCCTCTCCTCCTGCTGAGCCCCGCGCTCTGGCTCCCACTTCCCTGCCTTTGCCTGAGATGCCCCCCTCCCTTCCCCTCTGCCCTGCGTCCCCTTGACCCATTTCTGCGCGTCTTTAACACTGACACCTCTTCCCTGAAGCCTTCCTGGCATCCCCAGGGCAGAGGGGACCTCCTCCCGGCGCCCGCTCTCTGGCCTGCTCTCCTGTGGCCTTGCTGTGGTCTCGTCTGGTTTTGTGTGTCTTGCTGTTACTCTGAGCCCCTCGAGGACAGCGTCTAGGTCGCAGTCACCGCTGATCCCCAGCTGATGGCCAGCCCACGTTCCTGACGGGCGCCAGAGCCGCAGAACGGGCGCTGTCCCGCGTGTGCTGCAGCATGGACTCCTCTCCCTGGGGCCGCACGGGAGGGTGGTGGCTTTTGGTTTTGTTTTCGTTTAATGCCTGCTTTGGCGTTCAGGGCCTGCTTTGTGCTGAGCTCTGTATTAGGGAAGACGGGGATCTGCTGGCTTCTGGGAGCGTGGCCTGGGTTTGCCGCAGCGGCGGGAGAGACAGCCGCTGGGTTAGGAGTCTTTCCCCGCCTGGATCTGTGGGGACTGGAGGCTGGAGGCTGCTGGGAGCCGTCACACTGTGTGGTTTTGCCGTAGTGAGTACAGTTCCTGGAGTAGGTACAGCGGAATGTAAATGATGGTAATTCATTGTTCTCAGAGACGGAGGGCAAGGAGTTGATCTTGAATTCAGGTAGATCAAAGCGTCCACTAAAGAAACAAGATAGCATGGAAGGGAAACATTTATTAGTTCAAGAGCAAAGTCCTCTTTTGCTGCACAATAGAATTGTCCAGGAAACAGAAGAAATTGGTGCCCAGGCCCCACCCTCACAGGTGCTTTACTTTCCTTCTTGGGTGACATTTGGGCACTGGGGGGTTTTTAAAGTTGTTTTTAGTTTTTTTTTTTTTTTTTTAAGAGATGAGAGAGAGAGAGCGAACGCAAGTGAACATGAGCAGGGGAGGGGCAGAGAGCGAGGGAGACAGAGAATCCAAAGCAGGCTCCAGGCTCTGAGCTGTCAGCACAGAGCCCGATGCGGGACTTGAACTCATGGACTGCTGGATCATGACCTGAGCCCCCCAGGCGCCCCGCACTGGGATTTTGTTGAAAGCCCCCTGGGTAGTTCTGCCTGTGATTGAAGACCACCAGTGAAATGTCTGGATTTAAGTCCAAATCCAAGCCCTTCAGCTGACCGTGTGACATTAGGCAAGGTGATGGCTCTGAATTTCCCCGTCTGTAAGACAAGGAGAGTCACACGTAAGCCCCTCGAGGATGAGGGCCTGTCTGGTCACTGGTGATGGTGCTCCGTATCCTCGATGCAGGACCCGGAACGTGCATAGTTGGTGCTCGATGTGTATTTGTTGAATGAAAAAAAAAAAATACCCGTAGGAACAGGGTAGGATTAAACGAGAGGATGCTTGGCCCCGTGTGGTGAACCGGCTGCCCTCAGTGTGATTGGTGAGCACGCGTGACAGTCCCAAGCCCCAGGAGTGAGGGTGGTGACTCCGTTCTGCAGGGGGAAACTGAGAGGGTTCATTTCTTACCCGGAGCCTGCGTGCCATGAGGCTGGCGTTGGAGCCCGGCTCTGCTGGGCCCTGAATCCCACGCATGCTGTGTGCACCCCGGGTCACATCTTACTCCTCCAGGTTCCTGGGACCGAAAGCACATGACCATGGGTCCTGCCTCTGGCTGTCAAGGTTGCCCAGACTGCTCCTGCTCAGCGCGCAGCTCTTCTTCCCTTCTCGCCCTTGCTTCCCAGCCGGAGATTAAAAATAAATTTGTATTTGTCCCCTCAGTCGGGTAACGTTCTCTGCCAGGTCACGCGGGATCTCCGCCCTGCCTTCGCTCTCCTGGCGAAAACCTAAGCTGATGTTAGAGGGCGCGTCCCCGTGTCACTTCTGCTCCGGGTTTAACTGCTGGGGCGTGTTTGAAGGGGACCTCGAGGCCACCCCGTGCCCGTGGTGACGCAGACCAGCACGGGTCCTGTCGTCCGGTGACTTCTCCGGAGGGCACTCAGCCGGGCACGTGTCCGGGGCAGTTAATGACTGACTCGTGCTGCTGCGGTCTGTCCGGCAGGCTCTGTGCCAGGCCCTGGGGGTACAAAGGCCAGCAGGACGCGCCTTCCCCGCCTCCAGGGCAGTGGGCGGGGGTGATGCGGAAATAAGTCAACCTCACCCCCCAGCGTGTGCCAGACGCGAGCACGGGCTCTGAGGGCACACGGGGACAAGGTGGGGAGGGGCCCGCTGGCCAGCAGGGCCCCCGAGGAGCGTGATCTGAGCCCAGCTTGTGTTGACCCAAGTGTCACGTGTGTGCCCTGCAGAGAGTGTGACCGGCACCCCCTCCCTCCAGGTCCCCGTCCTGCGCCTCCCCTGTCGGGACCTCCCTCCCCAAGGGCGACCGCTGTTCTGACTTCGGTCGCTGTAGATTAGTGGTCCCCCCTCCCCCATTGGATGACTGGAGTCACAGGGCACAGACTTCGTCTGGCTTTCTTCACTCAGCCTTGTGGGCCGTTCACCAGGGCTGCCGTTGGGGCAGCGTTGGTCTTCTCTTTACGGAGCGTTCTGGCTGCACAGATGCCCCGCTGCGCCTGCTCTGCGGGGGACATGGGACGATGGGAGGGGGGGGATGCCGGTGACCGTGTTCTCGCCCGTGTGTTTCTGTGCACCCGGACCCCGGGGCTGCGGCGGGCACGGCCACGTGCTTCTCCAGCCGGGGACCTTCTGATGACGGAGGGTTTGGTGCATCTTTTCAAACGTACTGACCGTTTGGAATCTTCCTTTGTGAAGTGCCTGCAGTTGTCTTTGTTGTCGTTAATTTTTTAAATGTTTATTTCTGAGAAAGAGTGTGAGGGAGGGTGGGGCAGAGGGAGAGGGAGACACAGAATCGGAAGCAGGCTCCAGGCTCTGAGTTGTCAGCACAGAGACCAATGCGACACTCAAACTCACGAACTGTGCTGCTTAACCGCCTGAGCCACTCTGGTGCCCCCTGCAGTTGTCTTACTGACTCGCAGACACACTGTGTATTCAGGATAACCGTCCTGCGTGAGACCTATCACAAATACATTCTCCGCTATCGCTTACCTTGGCATTCTCTTAATGGTTTTTTCTTTTCTTAATGAACAGAGGTTAATGTTAATGAATTCTAATGTATATAATTTTTTTAATGGTTAATGCCTTTTGTATCTGTTTAAGATATTCTTTGTTCTCTTCTAGAAGCTTTGTTTTGCCATTGCCAACTAGATCCAGATCAATCAGAATTAATTTTCTGTAGTGTGAGGTGTAGTGATTAATTTTATTTACGGTAAAGATCATTCTTCTCATTGAACCTTTGAAATAAATCAGGCGACCGTGTGTGTTCCATTTCTCACTAATAAGAGCCATGTGATAGGCCTTGGTATCTGATAGAGTAAGCAAGCCCTCTACTTCTTTGTCGTCAAGATTATTTTCAGTCGGGGCTCCTGGGTGGCCCAGTTGGTTAAGCATCTGACTCCTGGTTCCAGCTCAGGTCATGATCTCAGGGTTTGTGAGATCAAGCCTTGTGTTGGGCTCTGCACTGTGTGGAGCCTGCTTGGGATTCTCTGTCTCTCTCTGCCCCTACTCAACTCCCACTGTCTCTGTCTCAAAATAAATAAATAAACTTAAAAAAATAATTTAAAAAATAAAGATTATTTTGACTCTTCAATGTACTTTTCATTTCCATATAAATTTTAAAATCAGCTTGGCAATTACCACAGAAAAATCTGCAGTTAGAAAAAAAAGTTTTTACGTATATTTATTTATTGAGAAAAAGAGAGAGGAGGGATGGGGGAGGGGCAGAGAGGGGGAGAGAGAGAATCCCAAGCAGGCTGCAGGCTGTCAGCACAGAGCCCGACTCAGGGCTCCATCTCACAAACCGTGAGGCCATGACCTGAGCTGAAATCAGGGGTTGGATGGTTGACTGAGCCACCCAGATGCCCTGAAATCTGCAGTGTAGTTTGCAATTACACTGAACCTGTTTATCTTTTTTTTTTTTTTTTACTGTATGCAAACTTCTTACATCTGAATATGGCATTTGCTTCTATTTATTTTGACTTTCTTTAATTTTTCCACAGTGTTTTGTAGGTTCTTTTTATGTAAAGTTCTTGTGTTTTTTTCATTAAGTTTATTCCAAGGTATGTGCCTTTCTGATGGTTTTACGGATGCCATCTTACAAATGCTGGGAAGACAGCTAGTTTTGTGTGTTGAACTTGAATCCTGCGATCTGGCTATATTGAGGTATTCTAATAGTTAATCTGTGGATTCTTTTGGATTTTCTCTGTAGAAAATTATGTGGTGTGTGGATGAGTTTCACTTCTTCCCGTTCTTAGGCCTTTCCTCCTGCTGTCTCTGAACCGCAGGGACTCCCGGAGGGTGAGCGGCGCTGGCCGAGCCTCCTCTGGGTCCTGGGCTCGGGGACAGCTTCGCTGCGTCCCTGTGGAGTGTGACGTTTGCTGTAGGACCCCTCTCGTCAGACACGTCTTTATTCGATACCTTTTCTCAGGTTAAGAAAATTGCCTTTTATTCCTGGTTTTATGATTGGGAAAAAAGACATGAACGTGTTGCATTTTACATCCAGTGCTTTTTTCCCTGCATCTGTTGATGATCCTGTGTGTTTTCTCCTTTATTTTGTCTGGAGTGAGTCACACTGCAGTTTTCTAATGTCGGGGAAGCTGAATTAGCATTCTTGGAAAAACCCCACCTTGTTTATGGCATATCATCCTTTTATATCTTTCGCTGGATTTGATTTGCTAATATTTGATGATTTTTATGTCTGTATTCAATAGAGTGTGACCTGTAACTTTCCTTTCTTTTAATGTCTTCCTCAGGCTTTGGTATCAGGGTTATGCTGGCTTTCTAAAACGGGCTGGGGCGCCTGGGCGGCTCCGTCGGTTCCGCGTCCGGCTTCGGCTCAGGTCATGATCTCACAGTCTGTGGGTTCGAGCCCCGTGTCAGGCTCCGTGCTGACAGCTCAGAGCCTGGAGCTGCTTCAGATTCTGTGTCTCCCTCTCTCTCTGCCCCTCCCCGGCTTGCTCTCTCTCTCTCTCTCTCAAAATGAAATAAAGACATAAAAAAAATTTTTTTTAATGAACAAAACGGGTTGAGCGCTCTGCTGTTTCTCAGTTTCTGTAGGACTTTCTCCGCTGGCTGGGTGAACCTGCCGATGTGCTTGGACCCTACAACTGTGCACCGAACCGCTCGCCCTGTTCTGTGCGTGCGTTTTTAAAAATAGTAGGAAGAGGGGCCCCTGGGTGGCTCGGCTGGTTAGGTGTCCAGCTGTTGACTTCGGCTCAGGTCATGATCCCGTGGCTCATGGGATCGAGCCCCATGTCGGGCTCTGTGCTGACAGCACGGAGCCTGCTTGGGATTCTCTCTCTCCCTCTCTCTCTGCCCCTCCCCTGCTGGTTCTTTCTCTCTGTCTCAAAATAAATAAACTTAAAAAAAATTGTCTTCATGAGGGAATTTTTTGAACACACAAACACACACTCTTTATGTCGAATATTCCTTGTAGAGGCGTCAGAAAGTCCTAGTTGAGTACATCTGGGGGGGCTAATCATGCCCCTAAGTGTGTTCACTGAATGACCTAGTCAATACATTCCCTTCGAGCGTTGGGGGTGGAATGAAAGGTTTGTCCTCTGGAAGAGTTTGTGTATTTCTTCTTCAGTGTTCGGAAGGATTCACCAGTGAGGCCCTTTGGACCTAAGTTTTTAAAATATAGATATTTCTTTGTAGGTTTTTAAAAATACAGATATTTTTGGATTTTTTTCCTAAGGCACAGTGGGTAAAGCCAGAGCGGTGCAGGTGGGGAAGGGTGTGGAGAGACGCCGGCACCCGAACGGGAGGGGAGGAAGGGGAGCCCCTCTGGCAGCTGGAGGAGTGGCCAGTGACCCCGAGCCGGACCCGACCCTTCGGGTAGGGAGGAATCGACAGCAAGTTTCCAGCAAGACGGCAGGAATCTTAAGTGTAAATGTAGGCCCAACAGCCCTTCTCAAACAGGGCTCGCCGGGCGTCACCCCGGAGCGTGATTCAGTTGGGGCGGTGGCGGGGGGCCTCAAGGCTGTGATTCTACCTGGTTCCCAGGCCATGCTGCCTCCGGTCCCGGTGCCTGCTGTGGGAGTCGCGCCAGCGCAGCCCTTGAGCCCGCATCCCGCCACCAGGGGCGCTGCGGCCGGTCCCCGTGCCTGGCAGACTAGGCGCTCAGCGCCATTCCTGGGCCATGTTGGCGCTCAGACTGCATTGTCTGTCTTCTCTTGTCTTTTTGATTGCAAAAGTAACACATGCTCATTTGGGCTTTTAAATTTTTTTTTTTTTAAGGTTTATTTTTGAGAGAAAGAGACAGAGTGTGAGCTGGGGGAGGGGCAGAGAGAGGGAGACACAGAATCAGAAGCAGATTCCAGGCTCCGAGCTGTCAGCACAGAGCCAGATGCAGGGCTTGAACTGGCAAACTGAGAGATCATGACCTGATCCGAAGTCAGATACTTAGCTGCTTAGCCAACTGAGCCCCCCAGGTGCCCCTCATTTGAGTTTTTTTTTTTTTAATGTTTTATTTATTTTTGAGACAGAGCATGAGCAGGCGAGTGGCAGAGAGAGAAGGAGGCACAGAATCCGAAGCAGCTCCAGGCTCTGAGCTGTCAGCACAGAGCCCGACGTGGGGCTCGAACCCACGAACGTGAGATCATGACCTGGGCCGAAGTCGGACGCTCATCGACGGAGCCCCCGGCGCCCCCTAGTCACACGTTTCTTGTGCAGTTGTGAGCACACACACACGCCGCTGGGGCTGATCCTTAGGGGGCCCTGGCTGGGGTGTGCAGAGGACTTTCTACCATGGGCTGATGTTGGCACATGACTGAGTGAGGCTTAATGATGCCCCAAGGGAGAGCCCACCTGTGTCCCTTCTTGTGGGTTTTTGTTGACCTTGAAGTTGTTAGTTAGATCTTGTCCTTTATATACATATATATTTATGTAACTAATGGTATTTGAAGTCACGAAGGGGGGGGGATCCTCTAGTGATTGCACATTTTTTTCTCTGTAGGATTTTTTATTTTTAAATAATTTCCACACCCAACACGGGGCTCCAACTTAGAAGCCGGAGGCCGAGAGTCACGGGCTCTACTGACCGAGCCAGCCGGGCGCCCCCAACCAGTGATGGTTCTTTTAAGAAAATTATTTTTATGTTTTTATTTTTGACAGAGAGAGAAGGAAAGTGTGAGCGGGGAAGAGGCAGAGACAGAGACAGAATCTGAGGCAGCTCCAGGCTCCCAGCTGTCAGCACAGAGCTGACACGGGGCTGGACCCCATGAACGTGAGATCATGACCTGAGCAGATGTCACCTAGCCAGCTGAGCCTCCCGAGCGCCCCCCGTGGTGGGTCTAATACAAGCTGCTGACAGGGACTTAGGTGATCGTTTCTTCCACAAAGTGCATACAGGAGATGCTCAAGGTTGTTCCAAATGGGATTTCACTGTATTTCGTAGTCAGGAGCGCCTGCGGCTCTTGCGGCCAGGTAGCCCACCCTGGCGAGGCGTGACTGTGCTCTCTGCAGAGATGCCAGCGCACCTGGGAACCGGTCCGGTCACACGGGCTTTCCTTCCCCGCCCGCCCTCCTCCCTCCCTCCTCCCTCCCTGTGACAAGTTCAGAGTCAGAGCCCTGCCCCCCTCTGCCCTCTGCCCTCCCAGCTGGTCCGCCCCCGTTCCTGCGTGCCTTAACCTTGCAGACTGTGCTGCCGGCCCGGAAGGGTGCCCAGGGTGCCGCCCTGGCACTGCGGCCGCAGCTCTGGCTCCGGCTCCAGGAATGTCACCCAGGGCCCGTCTGCACTGGTGAGGCTGGCCGTTCTGAGCCGTGCGGCTGCTCCGGACGCGATGGCTGCCCCTGCGCTGCTGTTCACGGACAGGTGTGGTTCCAGGGTCGCCTCTCTTGCTTTTGTCACCGGGGGCCTACGTGGCGCTCGGTTCTGGCCATGTCTGCGGGTTTCCATGTGACTTAGTCCCCAGCCCCCCTTGGGCGGAGCTGTGTCTCCGGGTGTCCCTGGTTCCGGATGGGTGTGGTCCCGAGCCCCCCTCGAGGGTCCGAGTGTGCCAGGAGTGCCGGGCCCGGGTCGTGTGGATTCCGGCGCTTGCTACACTCCCGAGTGGCCTCTGACCTCTGCGTTGGGGGTCAGCTTTGCAGCCTCAGATGCTACTCAGGTAACCCCTTCTGAAGGAAGAGACTATTTCTAGCCCTTGGGTGCTCGAGGGAGCACCTGAGTGTGTGGATCCGGGAGCCCTGACAGCCATTTGGCCAGAGTAATAGCACCTTGGTGTCTGTCTTCCTCGCCGCACGTTTCCTGCAGGGGCGGAAGGGTGTTGCCATGCAGGAGGCTGGGTTGGTGGGATGCGGTTCTGTGTCCTGTGTGCCTGTGACCGTTGAGTGGGCTGGCCTTTTCCCCTTGTGTGTCCCGAGCGGACTCGGAGGCCCCGCGTGGGCAGATGTGGCAGGGGTGGACATCTGGGGGGAAAACTCGTAAGAAATAGGCTTTAAAGGAATCGTTCAAGGCTTCAGCCTCCTCCACCTGGAGGTGTGCCAGGATTTCTATGTCCCTTGGGGAGCACATTCCTTAACATCCCGAGACTCTGTTTCCTGGCCGTGCCTTGTGGACACAGCCCCTTTCTGGCAGGACTGAGACCTGGCTCGGCTTTCCCGTGAGGACACTCCAGCAGGGCCCTCCCTGCGAAGTCCATGTCTCACACAGAGTGTGTGTGGAGCGCTGGGCGCAGGACGGGGCACCGGACGGGTGATCTGTGAAAGGCGACGGCGACTCAGGAAATGGTGCAGAGGACGCCCGTCTCTGTGCCGGGAATGGAGTGTGACAACGTTTTAGTGTATTTCCGATTTCCTTGGCACAAGCTTTGGTTCTGTCTTGTTTGTTAACGAGGCAAAGGAGGGAGAGAGCGGGGAGCCCCACGGAACCACTGAATCACAATTTGGAGTTCAGCACACAGCATCTTGAGGGAGGAGGACTTTGGAGGTTCGTTTCCCAAGATCCCGAGGAGGTTTGAGAAATCCCTGCTGAGTGTCTGTGGGTCGCGGAACCTGCTCCACCGACTCCCGCCCCGCCGTCCTCCGCCTCCGGGCGCAGTGTGCACGGCCGCCGGGCCCAGGTCTCCGCTCCTGTCACTGTGCCTGTCTGGGCAGGACTCCCCGGCTCCGGGTGCCGGCTTCCCGGGTGTCGATGGGCAGGGGTGATTCTTGGGCGGCCTTTCTGAGAATTCCTCCGGAAAGCGTGCATTCAAGAAACACGTTTCGTGCATCCCCGGAGGCGGCACAGCAACCACAAGAGAGGGTTCGCCCTCGTGGACCTGAGCTTCTGGCGATGCAGACACGGAACCTGACGGCCCGTGATAGCCCGTGAACGGCCGTGAGCGCTCACACCAGGCGGGGCCCTCAGCACATGCGTCCCGAGCTTCAAAAGACACCGGTCCAGGGACCCAGACCCAGCACCCCGTCTTCGGTTGGCTGTCAGCTAGCATTCTAGATTGTTCCTGGAATTTCCAGATCATGACTTGGGCAATGTGTGAAAGTTAGTGGGGGCGGGGCTGAAGGGCAGCACCTCACCCCACACCATCTACGAAGAAAGGGGGTCTGTCCTCGGACCGTACCGTCTCTTGTCGAGAAATGGAGAGATGAGCCTTGGATAGAAGTCCTTGCTGGAGGGCGCCGGGGCCGCTCAGTCTGTTCGTGTCCCACTTAGGATCCCACGGTTTGTGAGTTAGAGCCCTGCGTCGGGCTCTCTGTGATCAGTGCAGAGCCGCTTCGGATCCTCTGTCCCCACCCTGCACCCCTCCCCCGACATGCCCGCCCTCTCTCGAAACTAAACAAACGTTAAAGCCCTTGCTGGAGTGTCCTCACGTGGAAGCACGTCCCAGGTTTCAAAAGCCAAAACGACAGCGTCAGCATTTGACCTTCAGGACTCCTCATTTCTGCCTAGTTTTGGGTTCATAACTAAGCGTGTTTTTTTCCGAGAGGACTCCCCAAAATAAATAAGCTTCGAGGCCCCCTGAACTGGGGATCGGGCCCTGCAGGCAGCTACGGGGGGGACGCTGCCGTGGGGCCTGGCGTGTGGGCGCTGGAGGGCCGGCTGGCGCAGGGCACAGGCGCACCCCACGGCTCAACCCTGGCCGGCCCGGCCGGCTCTCGCTGGGTGTCGGGGAAGCTGGAGGCCCAGGCCTCTCTGGGCTTTCTCCGTATTTAAAAACGTTGACAAATATTTCAAGCTGAGAACACTGTGCAGGCAGAGCCCAGGCTCCGGGGTGTCCTCTCCTGTGGCCGCCGCACACACACCGGCCCTGGGGATCTGTGTGTCTTTGCACTTAATTCTCCCGAGATTGGTCACCTGTCCTTACAGATGAACAGTATGGGGCCCTGGGCCTTTGCTGCTTTGGTGGGGGGTGGCGTGGGGTGGGGCGGTGAGGGGGGAAGGGAGATGGTGAGGCCGGGTGGGGTGAAGGGGGGCGGGAGGCCCTGACTGGAGCCGCAGCTGGGCCCCTTGTAGTCTCCCGTGCGTCACTTCTCAGCCAGAAACAGGTTGGCACAAGGTCATGTCCCACCTTGCGGTCTTGGAGCAGACACACACCCCAGCTGCCCGTGCCGGGACCCCGGGCTTCAGACTGGGGGCCCCTCACCGGAAGGCCCCAGCTCCGCCTCTGCCTGAAGCAGGGGAGCTACGGCCACGTGCTGGGACAGCAAGTGCACCTGTGCCCACTGGGTCGTGGCTGCCTTTGTGTCGTCCTGTCCCGCTCCTCCGCGCACGTCCCCGCAGCCCTGCTGACACAGCACTGGCCCTGCACCCTGCCCGTGGTCTCAGCTGTGTGGGCCGGGAGGCCAGGGAGACCGGGGGTCGGAGTCCCTGGTGGGTGATCTGAGGAGCGTACCTGACTTGTAGGCGCTTCTCCTTGGGACGCTGTCACCTGTGCCGCGCTCGCTGCTCCGGCTGGAGCTGTGACACAGGCCCAGTGCGGGCAGAGGGGTGCGTGAGGCTGTCACAGGTGTGGCTCCGTGCAGATTCACCCCTCGCTTCCAAGGCTCTTGGTTTCTATGCCAGTAACAGCGCCACTGACCATTTCTGCGTGCTCTTCGGCATTCTGCTTGTCGGGGCCCTTTCCACCTGGCGCAGCAGGGCCCCCGGCACCGCCCTCGCCTCACTAGGGACTGTTTTGGGGTTTGATAAAGCCTCCTGACTTGAAAGATGGGGGTGGGGATGGTGCAGAAGCACTTCTTTTCTCTCTCTCCCTTCCTTCCTTCCTTTTGTAATCTCTACACCCAGTGTGGGGTTCAAACGCACCACCCCTGAGATGAAGAGCTGCACGCCCCACCGACCCAGCCAGCCAGGCCCCCACCCCTCACTTCATTTCTTATTGGCGGAAATCCCTTGTTGAGTAACGGCTTCTTTATACATGAACTTCTTTCTTTCTTTCTGTCTGTCTCTGTCTGTCTGTCTCTCTCCTTCCTTCCTTCCTTCCTTCAAGTTTATTTATTTTTGAGAGAGAGAGAGTGAGCAGGGGAGGGGCAGAGAGAGAGGAAGAAAGAGAGAATCCCAATCAGGCTCCACACCGTCAGTGCAGAGCCTGGCTCGGGGCTCAAACTCACAAACCATGAGATCATGACCGGAGCCGAAACCGAAGCGTTGGACGCTTACCCCTCTGAGCCACCCAGGCGCCCCTATTACCTTTCTTCACGCTTGCATGGTACAAAATGCAAACAGTGTGATAGAGCGGACGGTGAAGGCGTCGTTTCTGCGCCGTGCCACCGGAAGCTGTCGCAGAAGCCTCGAGTGCCCATTTCTGTCTTGTCCCAGAGGTGGTCCGTACTGGTAAGAGCGATGCAGGATCACGGATCGTGTGGCCTGCTTCACACTGTTACGCACCTCTCTTTTCTCTTTTAAAAACAGATAGTTCTTAATCTTTCAAAAAAATTCCTCTGGCCCTTTTTTTTTTTTTTAAAGTTTTATTTATTTGCGGAATCTCTGCACCCAGTGTGGGGCTCGAACTCATGACCACAAGGTCAGGACTCACATGCTCTCCCAACTGAGCCAGCCTGGTGCCCCCCCCTTTAATGATGCATGTGGGTGTGTCCTGAGCCCCTGGGTTGGGTTCAGTCTTTTTTTGACGAACATCCTGTCCCATCTGGCACGTTTCAGCACCACGACATGCACATTTGTCATGTGCTGAGCTGCACAGGAGGCTGGTGGCCCGTCCTGGGCGGCGCGGGCCTGACTCCTTTGTCAGGAGGCGAGGGGCGTTCCGGTCCCCGGCCTGTATGTGTCCCCACCGGCTCAGCGCCGCTCTGCCCCTTGTCAGGTGTCAGCCCTCTCCACTTCCTGCCAGTGGGGGTGCCCTGGGCCAGCCTGGCGAAGGCAGGATCCCCTGGCTTACTGGGTGGGGGAGGCAGAGGAGAGGGAGCGCCGGCTAGAGTATGCGCCAGCCCATGCTCGACTCTTCTTGGTGAGGGTCGGGTCCTGGGGGTCCATTCCGTCCTCTTAGACGCGTCCCTGCGTGACCTTGGCCCTGATTCTGGCGATGCCCCTTACTTGCGGGCAGCGCTCCGCAGCGCCCAGGGGAGCCGGCAGGCGCTCTGTGCAACCTCATTTCGTCCTGGGCGTCCCGGGCCTCTTCCCATGAGTCGTTACCTATTCAAATGAAAAGAGTTATTGTGCAAACCAGGGGTAGACGCCGGGTCAAACCCTGGCTCCCTTTTCCTGCCCTTTTCCTGTCTTTTGCCTCCCGCAGGCTGTTAGGATTATTGCTGTCCCTTGTAGTAGGTGTGGCTTAGTCCTGGCCCGCCCCAAAGCGTGTTTCCTGTGGCCTCTGCAGCACTGAAATGCTTCGGGATAGACGTTACCAACAGATCCCTGGTGGGGCCACACCTCCTGGGCCACCACCCCTCAGCCCACCGCCTGCAGACCTCGCCTCTCCGCCTCTCCCCTGGCCCCTCTCGCCCCTCTCGCCCCTCTGGCTCAGCTGAAGGGGATTGGGCTGGAGGACAGTGCTGTCAGTCCCCTGGTGGAGAAGCGCCACATGGCGATGATGGTGACAACAGCTTCTGTGAACTGAGCACGTGTGCGGTGCAGTAGGCCAGGCCTGTGAGGCCCCTCGCCATGTGGGACCTTGAGACACGCCTGTGAGGCCGGCCCCCGCCTCTCCTCTTTCAGGAGCACTTTGAGGGTTGGGGGGAACGGCGTGAGCCGTGGTGCTGCAGACTGGTGGGAGCCATCGGAGGGACTTGGGGGACAGGGCCGGCGCGGTCCGCCCGTGCGTGGAGGAGAGACTCTGGAGGTTGGGGAGGGGGGCCAGACCCTTGCCTAATCGGTGAGGGCTTCGGAGCTAACCAGGGGAGACCGAAGGCTTCTGAGCAAGGAAGGCGGCCTCTTGGGGGGTTCTGGTCGCTGAGACCCTCAGAAGAAGTCAGGGGGTGAACGAGGCCCACGGGGTTGGTGACAGGTCTCCGCTCTGGCCACCTGCCTGTGGGGCGCTCCTGGGACGATGCTCAGGAAGGACTGTACCGCCCTCGTCAGCCTCCTAGAAGCGGGGCTCACCTCGGGTTTGGAAAAGGCCTCGGAGCCTCCCCTTCAGCCATTGCTCGTCCCGCCAGCTACAGAATGGGACTGGCATCATGGAGGAGGGGGCTCATCGCCGTGCCCACTCCCAGGTGGGATGCGGGTGGGCGCGGCGGGGCAGGACTCAGCCTCCGGAGCCCCGATGCCGACAGTTTGGTCAGACCGCGTCGTGCCCTGTAGATGGAGGACCCATCCAGGCCCGACGCTGGTTAGTTAGTAGCCCCCGCTGATCGATTCCCTTCCGGCTCAGGTGAGAGTCCGGCCCATTTCGGCATCGTTTCTGCTGCTCAGAGAGTGGATTGAGGTCAGCGGCTGCCTGCGCTGCGGGAGCAAGTGCTGCTGCTCCCTGACCAGGGAGCAGGGCGTCCGGCACAGGCCCTGCCCGGCGGGCACAGCACAGAGGCAGTCCTGAGGACGGGCTCTCTGTCCTGCCTGGAAATGCTCTGGCGCTGCCCTTGACCATCATTCACAGCTGCTGGCTGTCCCCCGGGGGGCCCTGGCCTGGGAGCTGACTGTGGTCTGCTCCGCCCCCCTCCCCAATCTTCCAGGAGGGCCCCTTCTTTCAGGGGCCTCCTGCCCCAGCTCAGAGCTTACCTCTGGTTCTTAGTCCTGGACCTTGATTCGTCTGGACTTGCCCTTCACCCCGAGCGTGTGTAGAAGCTTGCACTTATGCGTCATCACCCCCGGAGGTGGCCCCAGGCGGGGGGGGGGGGGGCAGTGGGCTGCGGTCCCATCCTGCCTCCTCAGCTCTGCACCTGCCCCTCCTGCAAAGTGGCTACTCCCTTTGTATGGAGCGCTCCTGCAGGCTGGCTAGGGTTCCAGGGATGCGGAGGTGACTCTGCCCTGCCCCCCCCAGCAGCCCCCACCCAAGGGACAGGTGTGTGGAGAGAAGGGGACGGTGTGCGCCCGAGGAGCACAGAACAGCAGGGTGGGCGCCGTCGTCGGGGGGGGGAGCTGCTGGGGAGCCCAGGCCCGGGGCTGGCCGGCCGGCAGAGTGAGTGCAGAGGCTCTCCAGGACCCGAGGGACGTGAGTCCTTCCCAGCGTCGGTGGTGGGACAGGTGGGTTGGGAGTAGTTGATAAAACAGGAAGCTCGAATCCAGCAGTCCTGGGTTCTGCCCCCTGGTGAGGTGTCCCAGGTCCTGGCTATGGCCACCGCCTTCACTGCGTGGGGGCCAACCCGCTGTGGCACAGGCCGCGGGATCCATGGCTGGGGCTCCCCGAGGGAAACCGTCCGGGCTGCTGGACTCCCTGCCCATCTGGGTTCTCTCCTGCACCTGGCCCGGAAGCGGGCTTTGGTCACACGATGGGCGGCCAGATTCCTGCCAGCCTTCCGATGACCCAGCGGCCTCCCTGTCACCTGTGCCAGTGACACAAACAGCCGGAGCTAGGGATCCCTGTCCGTTCGGAGGTCCTCAGCCTCTTGTCCACGGAAAGTAGTAACAGGCAAAGATACCTTTGATGAGTCGTGTCCTGTCGTGAATGATGATTTTGGTCAGTTTTATCTGTACTACATTTGTACACATCTGTCGCACTGGATGGACAGACCATACTCCCGCTCCGCCTCCCGGGACACACACCGCCCAGTCGCTTCTGTGGGGCTCTCCACTGCCGTCCTCGCCCCTCCAGACCCTCAGTGACAGCGTCCCTCCGCAGTAGGGTGGGGGTTCAGCAGGGGGTGTCCCGCTCACTGCCGGCCCCTCCCCTTCCAGGTGCACTGGGGCTCCTGGCCCTTCGTCCTGCGCCCGGTTCCAGAGCCGCGTTCTGGATGTCCCAGCTCTTGGTGTCCTGGGGGCCTGACGTTTTAGCCCGGTTTGAACCGTGTGTGTTTCACCAGTGGCTGAGTCTCCGATGGTACCCGGGCTGGGCCTCGGACAGCTCAGTTTCTTTCTTACACAGTTCTGTTCAGAGCTGCCTCGGGCTGTGAGAGGGTTTCTGACACGGACTCTGTTGTCACCACCACAGGAAAGCGAGGAGGAATACAGTGAAACCATTTGTGTCCTTTTTTGAAAGTTTTTATAACCTTGTTTATTTTTTTAATGCTTTGTTTACTTTCGAGCAGGGAGTAGGGGCAGGGCAGGGAGCAGGGGAGACAGGAGGTCTGGGCAGGCTCCGCGTTGACAGCAGCGAGTCTGACATGGGGCTCCCCCGAACTGCGGGATCGTGACCTCAGCCGAAGTCAGACCGATGAGCCACCCAGACGCCCCGTAACTTTATTTTGACGTGGTTTCACGTTTACTGAAAAGTTTCAAGACAGACACAGGGAACATCGATGTATTCTTTACCCAGACACACGTTATACGTCGCTCCACTTGTGTCTCTGGTCTGTGAGTGTGGTCCGTGTGCCGCATACGTGAATAGGTGTTTCTTTGAAGCATGAGAAGGACCGGCTGGAGATACCCCCCCATATCTGCAGACCCCTGAGAGCAAGGGTGTTCTCTCCCGTAGCCACCGTGCAGTTGTCAGGGTCGGGAGAGTCAACACGAGCCCCGTGCGGTCCCCTGGTCCGCTTTCACATTTCGTTTGTTGGTGGTTTCAGGGATCTTCTCTGACTGTCTGTCTGTCTACCAGCATCGGGGCAGCAGGGCCGTGCTGTCTCCTCTGACCCTGGGAACGGGCTTCGGGGAGTACTTGTCATTGACAACTGCTTGTCATTGACAAGTGGCTGGTGGGCGACGCTTTCCGGCCGCGGGGAAATCCTCTTGCTCCTGCTGTTGTCCGCCCGGGGTCGGCCCCACCGGCCCTTTCCTGCCTCCATCAGCGTCCTGTGTTTGTTCAGGACGTTTCCCACCCCCCCCACCCCCCCACTTGGCTGTATCCCCGTGGGCGCTTGGATTGTTGTTTGATTCAAGGGATCCAGTCCCTTGCTCTCCTTACCCGCCTTGATCCCGCCAGCGGGAGCCCGCATTGCACGCTGGCTGCTGTTCCCTTCAGACGTGCCCCCACATTTCTCTGAGCACTTCTTGCTCTCTAGCACCCGAGGTGCTGCGGGTTCGTCCTGTCCTTTTCAGTGCGCCCTGGAGGCCATTTGTTTTCAATGACTGCACCTTCCAGGACATAGTTTATTTTGCACTACTATTTGGGATCTATTTCTGTTATTTGGGACTTTTGTTTGCATGTCATTGGGACAGAAGACCTTGTGACTGTCTCTTGAGGGGCTTATCGTTATAGGTGGAGACTGTTAACAGGCAATATACATGTGCCTTATAATTTTTTAAAAATTGCTTTTAAGTAGGCTCCACGCCCAACGTGGGGTTCAAACTCACAGCCCCAAGACTGAGAGGTGTGTGCTCCACTGAGCCAACCAGGTGCCCCCCCATGGGTAATTTAAACTGAGCTGGAGGTTAATTATTAAACCAGCTCTTAATTATTTTTAACAGAATTCCTTTTAATTTTTTAAAAGGTTATTTGTTTTGAGAGAGAGAGAAAGAGCAGCATGCGCAGGAGAGAGGAGGAGGAAGAGGGAAAGAAGCCCAAGCAGGCTGAGTGCTGTCAGCACAGACATGGGACTTGACCCCACAAACCGTGCGATCATGGCCCAGGCTGAAATGAAGATCGGACGCTCAGCCCACTGAGCCTCCCAGGCGCCCCTGGCAGCTCTTACTTTTTAAAGCGCTTGTGGTGTTCCCGTAATTTTAAGTCCTACAAAGACCCTTGTCAAACGTAAAGAAATGAAGCTGAGAAAGGTGTGTGCTGGTCAAGGTCATACGCGAGTAGTGGTTGAGGCCAAGTTTCAATTCAGTTTGGCCTGACTTTAAAGGTCACTTTTGTTACATACTTCGTTCCGGTGTCAGGTATTTCCTCAACTTTAAGTCACAGAATGTGTCCCTGTAACAGCTGGATAACAGAAAGCTTACGGGCTTTTTCCTGCTGCGGAATTCTGTGTCTTACGTGAAAAACCAAATCTGACGTTCTCTCAAAGGAAAGCCTGCTTGTTTTCGTTAGAGAGTGACTCGGTTGCCCTGGTATTTTGTAAATAGCCACATGTTTCCTAACCCTCTTGTTTTCTTCCTGTAGGAATTTGCTTGCTAGAAAACAGAATGCAAGACTTGACAAACAGAATGACTTGGGATGGAAGTTGTTTGGAAAAGTACCACTCCGAGAGAATGCTCAGAAAGATTCAAAGAAAATACAAAAGGTATACAAGATACAAAAACACAGCCCTGTGCTCCATAGCATCCGTTTATGAACCTTGCAGAAATGGCCTTTGTTGAGGCTTTGAGACCGGAAAACTCTGTGTTCCTCTGCATGCCAAGTCCCTGAAATGTGAGTCTGTCTTCAGAGTGTGGATGACTTGAGCCTCTGTCATTTCCGGTAGCTCCCAGCACGCGTGTAGGAAACAGAGCGGGGCTCTAGATCTCTATCACTCGGTCTGATCAGTTTTTCCCGCGGTAGTCGTAAATGTGCTGATTGTTAGATTTGTGTTAATTATGTTTGACATTAAAGCGTTCTCCCCCTCTGACCCGTGGGTTTCTTGGAGCGTGATCCTTCCGGTGCTGGTTCGGCCGGAACACGAGGGCCCGCGCTCCCTTCTGTGTTGTGGATGATCCCCTTCCCTGAGCCGGCTCAGAAGCTGCCTCCTGGCTGAGGCGGGGGGGGGGGGGGGGGGGCGGGGGGGCGGGGGCCAGGCCCTGGGTCTCTGTGACCTGGGAAGCTCTGACCTTGACGGCCTGCGCCCCCTCCTGGGCTCTGCGCCCCAGCCCCCCCCCGAACACCTGCCGCCCTGTCCCCGGCTGGCCGACCCCTGCGGCCTCGGTGCTGTGTCCATCGACAGTCGTTCAGTAAATACCTTTTTTTTTCCGTCTTTATTTATTTTTGATTGAGAGAGAGAGAGCGCGCGCGTGCGCGCTTGAGTGGGGTAGAAGCGGAGGGGGAGACACAGAACCCGAAGCAGGCTCCAGGCACAGAACCCGGCGCGGGGCTTGAACCCACGAACTGCTAGTTCATGACCTGAGCTGAAGCCGGGTGCCTAACCGACTGAGCCCCCCGGGCGCCCAGTAAATACTTTGGAGGGCCTAATAAGTGCCGGGCCTCACGCGTGGCACTGGGGTTGGAGGAGTGAACCCCGCACCTTCCCTGGGAGCACCCCAGAGAGAGGATTCTGGGGCAGGTGTGGAAAGGAGCAGGGCGGGTGTGTGTGCGGGCGGGAGCACGGCCTGCCGGGCAAGGCTGTGCGCAAGGTTGAGTTCAAAGGTGTGACGGAGTTATTAATAATAGGGACCATGAACCGGGTGATTACTCTGTGCCAGTTTCAGGTGAGTCAGCACTTGGGTTTCTAGTTCACCTAAAACCTGTGAGAGTCTTCTCAGGAAGGTACTGTTGTGTCCTCGGTTCGCCGAAGAAGCGCTTAGACACAGGCTCAGTGACTTGGGCAGAGCCGGAACCTAGTCCCAGGGAAGGGGCCCGGCCGGAGGTGGGCTGGCCTGTGCCGAGGGGCAGTGGCCGCCTGGGCCCAGGGAGCAGTGAGAGGGGCCGTCTGTGGGGCCTGTGTGATGTGATGTTCCTGGAGGCCGCGGGGACCCCCAGAGGGTCTCGTGATGGAGCAGCGATGTGGCAGGAATGTGGCTCCCCGACTAGAGTCCTGAGGACGGAGCACAGGGACGGCCCCTTTGAGTCGTGACCGCGTGAGGCCCGGCGGTGCGGCGTGGGGGCCGGGCGGGGGGCCCGTGCCGGGGCCTGGCCTGACCCCCGGCGGACGTGTGCCTGCTTCGTCTGTTCGAAGCCTCGGCAGACGACTTTTGTCCTGGATGTCGCCTCACGTCCCCCAGAGCAGTCGGCTGGGCCCTGGAGGCTCCCAGAGCTCATGAGTCTGGAGGTTTCGTTTTTACAGATCGCTACGTTTTGAAGTGGAGTCTCTGACCGTGTGGGCTTATTCCAGGATTCCCTTAAACTCTGAGGCGTTTGCATGCAAAGCTCGGCTACAAATTTCTTAGAAACTAAGTAGCCAAGCTGTTTAAGACTTTGTGAAGAAACCCACACTTGCAAAAGTAACCATTTTCCTAAGTAGGTTCCCATGACTCAGCATCACTGACATCGTGTTTGAATTTCTTTGTTGTGCCTTTTATTTAATGGATTATGTTCTTGAACCTGAAGCGTTGTCATGCCTGAGGTGACTGGGTCCGCTCATGCAGTAACCGACGCCGCAGAAGAGAGGGCCATCCGGCCCCGCCATCAATAATAAAGGATGTACTTGATCCGCCCTGAGTCATGCAGTCCTGCCCAGTCCTGTTTGCTCGCGCTTTGTGTCTCCGGGCCTCTGATCTCTCGTGCCACCCGGGCCGGCCAGCCCAGGAGGGGCTGGCGCTGGGTGCCCGCTGCCGTGGGTGCGGCCGCTACAGCTGGCACAGATGGGCGCCCACACCCTTTAGTGAGCCCGGGGCCGCGCCGACTGCCGAGGCCTGTGATCCCACACGGTGCCGGGCTTCGGAAACTCCAGGTCCTTCTCCCCTTCTCTTTGGAATGTTTTTATTACCGGGGAGAAGCGCCACCGCGTCGTGAATTACGAGCATGGACTTTGGAGTCCAGACCGTCAGACTCTGCACCCCGGCCCGGCCGCTGCTCGGCTTGTGGGCAGTCACTTAACCGCCTGAGCCTGCTCCTCCTCCTCTCTGAGATCTGGAGAGGACTCGTACCATCCCGGGGGCTGGGGGGTAAGGATGAACCGTGTGGATGTACCTCACGTGCTCGCACCGAGTGTCCGGAGTGCTGGAGAGGGTGTCCTGGGACGAGTCCACCTTGAGCAACAGGACACGGGGCGCCGTGCGGGAGGGTGAGCCCGAGGCCCCGCGGGTCCCTGACCGGGTTGAGGCCGGGTCTGTGCCGGCGCTGGGGGCACCTCCGCCACCCTGGCGGAGCCTGGGGGGACCGGTGTGTCTGCGCAGTGAGGTGTCGGCTCCCGGGCTTGGGCTGGATTTCCGGCGTCTCCTCTCCTTACCTGTGTAACCTCGGGCCAGTGACTTGGTTTTCTCATCTATGAAACGGGCATCGTGGTTCCTCCTCACAGGAGCAAGTGGCCCAGAACGCATACCCAAGGAGTGGCTGTTGTGACTTTTAATGAAGAAACAGGGCCAGCGAGGGGCAGGCACTGCCTGCGGTTTGCCCAGGGCACGGGGACACCTGTGCCTTCAGTGTAACGAGGCCAGATCCCCTTCCCTTGAGGCTGACGTGGACACCGGTGCCGTTTTTAGGAAATGCTGAAATGTTACTTTCGGCTGTCTTTTCAAACTTAAGCAACATTTTGAAAAGTCAGTCATTTTCTCTCACCTAGTTGTGGTTTCAGAGAGATTTATTTTTATTTGTTTTTGTTTTTCAAGTTAACGTTTGTTTATTACCGAGAAATAGATTATGAGCAGGGGAGGGACAGAGAGAAAGACACAGAATCTGAAGCAGGCTCCGGGCTCCGAGCTGTCAGCAGAGAGCCCCGTGCGGGGCTCGAACCCACAAACCGTGAGATCATGACCTCGGCCAAAGTCGGGCGCTTAACCGGCTGAGCCCCCCAGGCGCCCCCAGAGAGATTTTCTAAATAGGGGAACAAAAATGACCAAGGATAGCCATGACAATCGCCCTAAACCAGTGGTTCCCAGAGCACGGCGCCTGGGCCGACGTGACCGTCATCTGGGCGTTTGTTGGGAACAGGGGTTCGCAGGCCGCCTCCCAGACCGCTGGAGACACTGCGGGGCTGGGGCACAGCGGGCTCGGGTTCAGAGCCATCGCTCCTCCAGAAGGGGGCGCTGGACGTTGGGAGGAAATTGCCATCTTTCCCCACAGCAGGTACAAAGGGTCCAGTGCGCACGAGACACACTGTGGCGACCTCCGGGGACCTGGAGAGGACTGAGAACAAGGGCAGGGAGAAGGGACTGGAAGATGGCTGCCTTCAGCCCTCCTGTCATGGCCCAGATCGGCCTTCTGGGCAGTGCGTCCTTTGCCTTGTGGGTAAAGAGGGACCTTCCTACTTGGCTTCTGTAGTCCTTTGTTCCGCAGGTTAGAGCCACCGTGGGGGTCCTTCCTGGAATTACAGTGCCAAGCAGGACTTCCTGGGCCGCCCCCTTCCTTGGAACTCGCTCACCTCTGATCAGGAAAAGGCAGATGGGGGCAGAGCAGCCCTGCAGGCAGGAGGGGCGGCCACGCAGGCTCTGCACCGCTGGCGGCTCCCAGGTCCAAGGGGCGTTCCTCGGCCCTGGTCTCATCAGCCTCGCCTCTGCTCCTCGGAGCCGTTCTGACCTTGACTTGGAGGTGTCCTCGCTGGGTGCCCTCTGACTGTCGAGCCCCGGCAGGTGCCGCCCCGTCGACGCCGCCCTGGAGGAGAGCTCGGCCGGACTGGAGGCCGACGGCACCCACGTTCGTTCCGGCCGGGGCCTCGTCCCTGGACTTCTGCGTCCGGCCGCCTGCTGGGTGCTCCCCTGGATGTGACGGCCGCCTGGCTGACGGGCCGGGGCCGCACTCTGCTTCCTGCTCCCCGTCCTCGTGGCCCTCTTCCCGTTGCACCTCCCCCCGTTCTGGAAAACGATGGGCTTCTCCCTCCTTTCCAGGTCGAATCTTCGCAGTTGTTCTTGACTCCCCGCTTCCTCGTCTCCCCCTCCTCCCGTCTCACTGCCGTGTTAGGTTTGCGCTCTGTCGGTGCGGCCGGATCGGAGAGGCCGTGACCTGTCGGGGGGGTTTCATGGTCTGGTGTAGTCAGTTTGGCAACACGGTTGTGCTTTCCTGTCCCTCCGTCGCTTGAGCTGTTGGAGATGGGGACTGCACACCTCTGGGGATGCTTTAGAGCAGAGGCTGTGAGTCTTTTAGGCAGGGGCTCCGGTGGGGGTGCCGGCGTGTGGGCCTCAGTGTCCTGGGTACAAGATATCACGTGAGCCAAGACGCACGCACGTGTTTGGGTTCGTATAGCCTGGAACATCTTGGATGGCCTTCTGGAATTTCAGATCAGCTCTCAGATGTTAAAGAGAGAATCCCAGAAGGAGGCAAATCCAGAACAGCTCAAAGTGATATCAGATTCTCCTCACCTCTGGGTTCTGTGAAGTCTGCGTAGTCAGAAAAACATAAACCATCACAAACTGCAGAAAAGATAAAGCTGGATGGTCGGTGCAGGTGACGTGATGGGCCTACAGGTGAGTCTGAAACAACAGTGAGAAAACCTCCTCCATTTGCATCATCCCTATGCCTTTGGAAAGTAAGTTTGAGCCAGTTTACAAAAAAAAAAAAAACAACCGGGTCTCGGTTCTGCATAAGAAGGAGGCGTGCCCTAACCTGTCTCTTCTAATGAACGCAGCCGTAAACTTGAACGTAATACAGAGAGCAGCTTTCCCAGCATTCCGAAAAGTGAACAGTAGCAGGTGGATTGGGGAGGGGCCGCATTCACAGTCCCGCCGAACTGCCGGACCTCACCTGAACGCCAGGTGTCGTAAAACCCAGAGACGAAGGCTAATGTGAACAGAGAGCACACGTGCGGCGTTCTGGTTCTGAATGGGGGATGGGCACTCTAACGCTCAGAATGCAGGAACCCTGCTTTTCGTTTTTTCCTTTTCACTGCTTTCTCACCACCACCCCCCGCTCAGTTTCCTGGCGGTAGAAACTGGCCGGCAGGCGCCTGAGCCTCTCAGGAAGGGAACCTGATTACAGGAAACTGCTCCCAGAAGGCGGGGCAGAGCCCTGATGCCCTGTTCTCTCTCTCCCTACCGCTTGGCCCAGGGCACGCACAGTGGTGGGGGGCATGTGGCTAGAGGACCAGAGGGGGCCACCGCAGGTGGTCAGCAGGTTCCGGGGACATTGCAGAGAGGAGCTCGGGAAAGTGACCTTTGAGATTGTTGTGAACTCCTGTGCTGACCCAAGTTGTAGGGGCCTGGGTCTGACTCTAACCAGCAACTGTGGACTTTGAGAACTAAACCTCGGGGTAGCCCGCCACGCAGGTCCCGCGCTGGCCACGGGCGGTGCAGGTGTGGGGTAAAGCCTGCCACGCGGGTCCCGCGCTGGCCGCGGGCGGTGCAGGTGTGGGGTAAAGCCCGCCACGCGGGTCCCGCGCTGGCCGCGGGCGGTGCAGGTATGGGGTTTAGCCAGCAGGTGCTGGAAAGGCCTTGAAAAGTCAACTGATCTGGAACTGGTCGGAATGTGGAGCTGGAATCCAACCAGGTCAAATGCCTATTAAAACAAAAATACGAACCTGCTCCGAAGGGTTTGGACAAGGCCCAGAGTCTTGTAACGCAGTGTCCAAGATGTCTAGAATGCCGGTCAGGCGTCCTCGGCATGTCAGCGACTGGAAGAATCTGCACTCCCGTTGGAGAAACGACGAACAGACCCCACCGCCGCGGCGGCACGCCTGGTAGAACTATCCAGCAAAGACTTTACAGCAGCCATTGTGAAAATGCTCCAGTAAATAAGAGGGGAACATTCTTTTTTTTTTTTAAAGAATTAAAAAAAATTTTTTTTTTAATTTATGTTTGAGAGACAGAGACAGCGCAAATAGGAGAGAGTCAGAGAGAGAGGGAGAAACAGAACGCGAAGCAGGCTCCCGGCTCTGCGCTAGCTGTCAGCACAGAGCTCGGTACGGGGCCTGAACCCGTGAACCGTGAGATCATGACATGAGCTGAAGCTGGACGCTTAGCCGACTGAGCCACCCAGACGCCCCGAGAGGGGAACGTTCTTGAAACAGGAAGGTAGAAAGTATTAGTAAAGAACTAGAAAATAGAAGGAGGAACTATGTGGAACTTTTTAATGAAAAATGCAGTAACTGAAATAAACTCACTGGACAGGCTCAGTAGCAGGAGGAAGACGGTGAAGGAAAGAGGAGTGAACACTGAGACAGATCCACAAACATGGTTCTGTCTGAACAACACAGAGGGGCAGAGCTTTAGGGGCATGTGGGGCAGCACCAGAGGTCTAACAACGTTTGTGCTGGTGGGGTTTCAGGAGAGGAGAAACGTGGTCTAGAGAACATATTAGACTAAGTCATGACTGAAAGTGTCCTAAATCTGACAAAAGAGAGAAAGCGACAGATTTGGTGAGAGGCAGCTCAGTGAACTCCAGACGGGAGAAAGCCACAGAAGCCTGTGCCCAGGCCTGTCATGACCAAATCGCTGAAGGACAAAAAAAAGTCTAGGGGCGCCAGGGGGGCTCAGTTGGTTAGCGTCTGACTTCAGCTCAGGTCACCATCTCACGGCTCGTGCGTTCAAGCCCCACAGTGGACTCTGTGCTGACAGCTCAGAGCCTGGAGCCTGCTCTGGATTCTGCGTCCCCCCCCTCTGTCCATCCTGTGCTCATGCTTGCGCGCGCTCGCTCGCTCGCTCTCTCTCTCGCTCGCTCTCTCTCTCTCTCAAATTAATAAACATTAAAGAAAAAAAAAAGACATTCTCATGAGCGGCCAGAGGAAACGCAGTACCGGAGGGAAAGTGCGGCAGTCCCAAATTCCATTTCAGCCCAAATGCCCTGTGGGAGTGAAGTCGGAATAAATAAAGCACTTTAAGATGAAGGCCAAGTAAAGTAGGAGGGCTTGTGGCCAGCGGATCTCAGTGAACTGCTCCAGGAGGCTTTGCAGATGGAAGGGCCGTGACCCCAGAGGGAGACCTGGGAAGATCGGAGGGAGGAGAGCAGACCGGGGGGGGGGGGGGTCCTCAGGTGTGACAGACCGCGTCCCCCGGTGAGCCCCGTGAACCGCGTCTGCAGGAGGGCGGAGACTGACTTTGTCTGGGTTTCGGTGCAGAAGCGGGTATGGAGGTGAGGTGGTAAAACACTAGTTATGCACGAGAGCCCTAGATCAGCCACCAAACCGTACGGAGAGAAAGGCAGTAAATTAAAATGGAATTCTAAAACGAGTTTTAAAAAATGAAATCCCGGCAGAAAAGAGGACACAGAGGAAGGAAAACTGCAGATAAAATGACAAACTGAAGCATGTCAGCCGTGCTGTTCATGTAAACGGTTTGGACGCACCAGCTGCGTCTGGATACCCAATCCTGACAGATGGTCGGGACGGGTGAAAAAAATGAAAGGGACTCAGAAGCGTGTTGTCCAAAGGAAAGTCGCTTCACGGAAAGGCTAAAATGAGTGGACGGGAAAGATAGGCCGTGACAACACTGATCGGAATGAAGACGGAGTAGGCAGACCGACATGAGAAAGAGGAGACTCAGAGCGAAGAGCGTCCCCAGGGCAGGCTGGGCATCCCCAGCGGAGACGGTGACGCGGAACGTGTGTGTCCCTGCGGCCGCCGCGGAGTGCACGGTGCAGAGACCGGCAGACCCGGGACAGGGGCACGAGCCACCCTCGTCCCCGGGGCGTCGCCGCTCCTCTCCAGACGGGGACGACGCCGCCGACGGACTTGGCCGGACGTGGAGGGGCGGACCGACGTTGACCACGCAGCCCGTGGTGAGGGGACACACGCGTTCCTGACAAGCACGCTCCGGCACTCGCCAAGACAGACCGGAGCCTGGGTTGGGAAAGAACATGCAGATATCAAGGACCTGCCCACAAGCTGGGAAACGAAGTAACACAAATAAATCCTGGGGCAGTGAGGAAGTCACAAAGAAAGAGGGAAAAAAAAAAGAAAAAAATATTTTGAACTGCACCAAAATAGAACATCTAAAACTTTGTGGGCTATAGTGCTTAGAGGGAAAGTTATAACATTAAAACGCCTGTTAGAGAAGAAGGAAGTTCTCTAATCAGGTGTCTGATTTTCTACTTTAAAAACCTTAAAAGGAGCAAATAAACTCAAAGCAAGCAAAACAGAGGAAATAATAAGCCTCAGAACAGAAATCAGTGAAATTGAAAGCCAAAAAATAACAGTGAAGGCAAAGCAAGTTCTTTGAAATGAGGGACAAACTTGATCTGAACTCTGGTGAAACAGAGAGAGAGAGAGAGACAGGTGCAGCATATCGGCAATAGACCGAGTGACGGGCACAACTTTAGACCCTGGCGGAGACTCAGCCGATCGTGAGAATTCATGGAGAACTCCACATTCATAAATTTGATAACTTAAGACGAAATGGTCCATTTCTTTGAGAACCACGAATTGCCAAAACTCCTCTAAGATGAGTAGATGACCTGAATCCTCCTCTAATTATTAAGGAAATGGAAAATGTAGTGAAAAACCTTCTAAACAAGAAATCTCCAAGCCCAGAGAGTTTCATTGGTAGGTTCTACCGATACTTACAGAAAGAGACACCGATTTGAGAGGAGAGACTACGTCCCGAGTCCGCTCATGAGGCTAGCATTACCCTGATCCCAAAACCAGACCGGAACAGCACAGAAACAGCGAATTGCTGACCAGTGTCCGTCATGAAGACGTGCGTGATCCTCAACACAGCATTAGCACGTTGAATTCACTAATAACTTTTTTTTTAATTTTTTTATTTTTTAATGTTTTTTATTTATTTTTGAGAGACAGCACAAGCAGGGGAAGGTCAGAGAGAGAGGGAGTCACAGGATCTGAAGCAGGCTCCACGCTCTGAACTGTCAGCACAGAGCCCGATGCGGGGCTTGAACCCACGAACCGTGAGATCATGACCCGAGCCGAAGCCGGACGCTTAACCGACTAAGCCACCCAGGCGCCCCTAGTAACTTTTTTTAATATAAGGGCAATACACCTAAGTAGCATTTGTGGCAGGAATGCAAGGCTGGTTGAGCATTTGAAAATCAGTTCGTGTGGGGCGCCTGGGTGGCTTAGTCGTTAAGCCTCTGACTTTGGCTCAGGTCATGATCTCAGGGTTTGTACGTTCGAGCCCCGCATCGGGCTCTGTGCTGACAGCTCGGAGCCTGGAGCTTGCTTTGGATTCTCTGTCTTCTTCTTTGTCTGCCTCTCCCCTGCTCATTCGTGCTCTCCCTCTCTCTCTCAAAAGTAAATAAATAAACATTTAATGAAAAAGAAAATCAGTCGGTGTAATCCACCGTACCAACAGGCTTGGGGGTGGAGGCTCTCAGGAGTAGTGTCTGAGCTTAGGAACCTGGTCTCACAGTTTGCGTGCCGTAGGATTCTGTATGTGTGACGAACGTAAGAGCTGTGGTGCCGGGGGGTGGGGGGGGTGACTCCCAGGGAAGAGCAGGGAGAAGGTTTGGGGTCAGTGGGACGGTTCTGCATTTTGGTTGTGACGGTGGAGGCTGGGAGATGACACGCGTTACAAATTACAGAACTGGGAGGGGCGCCTGGGCGGCTGAGTCAGTTAAGCGTCTGACTCTTGATATCGGCTCAGGCCATGTTCTCAGGATCCCGGGATGGAGCTCTGCGCCGGGCTAGCACGGAGCTCAGAGCCTACGTGGGATTCTCTCTCCCTTCCTTTCCGCCCTCTCCACCCCCATAAATAAACTTTAAGAAAACTGATAGAACTATGTTCATCAAAAAAGCTAACTAACTGTATGTGAATTTTAAAAATAAAACTATCAACAAATCAATCAGGGCCCCTTTGACCCACGTTTCCATTTCTAGGGATTTATCCTAGAGATGAATCCGTGTGTAGTAAATGATGGTTGTGTGAGGTTTTGATGGAAGCAGTCAGTCTGAATGCCTGGCAGTAGGGAGCTGGTTAAATCGGGAAGTGACGTCAAGTCCAGATCTTCGAAAGGGAAGTGGAGCCCATTACGTTAGCATGTGCTGTATCCATGAAGGCTTTTGCCTATCTCCGTAAACGCAGAGTCTGTGTCTGGGAGGATACTTACAGAACTGCCCGGTAGGATTGTTCCGGAACAGGGAATGAAGCAACCATGCACGTGGGAGATAGGGAGGGTGACCTGCGTTCTCTGCGTCCCTTCTCGTCCCTGCTGAAGTTTGTTCCACGTGCACGTCAGCCTGATAAAATAACCTTTTAAAGTACGTGCAGAATGATAGAGAAAGAATTTTGAGGCATTTTGGTCAAAGGATAGCAAGATGAAGCCGAAGGTAAGCGGAGATCTGCAACTACAACCACAAGTTCTCATGTAACTCTTAGAGACACACTGCGGATTCGACATTGAGCTTCCTAGTGGCCAGAGCAAAGAGGGATGGATACCTTAAACGTTACGGAGTTCCATGTAGGAAACGGACCTGCTCTGGAAGTCTGGGCTGGTCGAGGTGCAGACGAATGTGTGCGCCCCAGGGACGTTTTGTGGAGGCTGAGTCTCAGTGTCCAGTTCCACAGCAGGTTCAGTGCTTATCAAGCTTGTACACGATGCCTTTCCGTACAAGAAGTGAAAGAGGAAGAGTTGTGAAATTTCTCCAGGGGAAATGGCAGTGTGGTCCATTACCTTGCACTTTGTTTTAATTCTGTGGACAGATTGTCTTGCATCTATGGTGGATGGTTAATTCATTCTGAGAAGTCGGCCTTTCCGCAGTGTAAACTGCGATTCCGGTGCACAGTGCCTCTGAGGGCTTCCTTGTCTTTCCTGATGTGCAGGTGATGGGTTCCCCGTCAGTCTGTGGTGTGGCTCCAGGAAGAGGGGGGAATTCGGGGATGGGAACTGCACGTGTTAGTTCCTCCGTGGATCTTCCCCGGGGCCTCCGACGGTGCAGGGGTCAGAGGTCTGGGGTTTGGGAAGACAGGGGGCCCCGGCAGGGCTCTGGCTGGGATCGGAGGGCCCCGGCTCTGGTCTTGGTCCTGTCGTTCACAGTCCGTTGCGTGGCCGTGGACCAGCGACGTGGCCTTTTCGTCTTTTGCAAAGATAATGTCCGCCTTGTCCCTGCTTGTGAGGGATGAGTAGGCTGAGGGGCGGGGCGCCTGGAGCGGCGGGGGGGCGTCAGTGGGCGCTCAGGCAAGGTCACGGCGTCTCGTGTTCCGGCCTCCCCTCATGGCCACACCGTGCCTCTCGTGGTTGGAGAAAGTAAACAACAAAACACAAAGAGCTTTGCTGCAGGAATGTTCAGCGTGGCTTGGGCAGTGCACGTGGCAAAGGCCCGAATTCCGTCTGAAATGGCTTTCAAAAACGTTTTTTTCAGGGGCGCCTGGGAGGCTCAGCTGGTTAAGCATCCGGCTTCAGCTCAGGTCATGATCTCACGGTTCGTGGGTTCGAGCCCCACGTCGGGCTCTGTGCTGACAACTCAGAGCCTGGAGCCTGCTTCGGATTCTGTCTCCCTCTCTCTCTGCCCCTCCCCTGCTCGAGCTGCCTCTCTCTGTCTCTCAAAAATAAATAAAAAACACAAAAAAACTTTTTTTTCAAATATAAAAATGATTCGTGAGAAAATATCCAAATGGTAGACATCAGTGGAATAAATTGGGAACGTCCTCTTCACCCTAAGACTTCCCGGCCCGCACGACGGGGGCCTCAGTGCCCCCCTCCCAGGCCTTTCTCTGAGCCCGACGACACGCCGGCACGTTTCAGCCACACCAGTGCAGGTGTCGGCGTCGGCCGCTGAGCAGCGGCCTTCTCCCTGCTGTGCGCACGCCGGGTGCTCAGGGCATTCGAACAAGTAACTCAGACACACGGTGGGCCGTGCCTCATCGGAGAGCCCCACCCGTGTCCCGAAACCGGCGTCCCCCCGACCTTGGGCCCAGGCAGTAGCGTCTGCAGTCTGTGACCTGTCGTGTCACCGATCGCGTTTCACGGTCCTCGCCGAACGGAGGCGGCGTCCCAGGACGGAAGACACGAGAGCTGGCCCTTGGGAGCTTTCAACTGCTCCCGCCCTTCTCTGCTGATTCGAAAATAGCTCGGCTCTTCCCACTGACCTAATACCCAGGGGAAGACTGAGGCTTGTATTTACTGGTTGGTTTGTTCATTTATTTTTAAGTAATTGATCATCTCCGTAACACTGTTGGAGCAGCCGGGGAGACGCTGTGTCTCGCCCTCTCCAGGTCTGGCTGGCTTGTCCCGTCCCGGGGAGGCACAGTCAGCAGGGGCAGGGATAGAGCGTCCTCCCTTCTCCCTCCGGGTTCTCTGGCTGGTCTAATAATTCAGCAGACACAAGACAGATGAACAGCAGAAAAACTAATGTTGTATGTGTGGGAGAGTCAAGGAAGTGACCAAAGCAGGCGGTTTTTATACGTTTCAGGCGAGGAGACTGTGAAGACTTGACGAGACAAGGGGGGTTGGACTTGGGGCCGGATGTTAGTGAAGTAGTAGGAAGGTTTGTCCCTGGAGCCCCCTCACCCCTGCATTCCCGGTCTCCGGCGATCAGGACAGCCTGTGTCCTGGTGCAGGGAGGGCGCCTTGCACGTGGGAGACTCATTTCCTGCTTTCAGGGGGACGGGCAGGGCCAGGGCGACCTTGCTGTGTCTGAGAATCTCTAATTCACGATTGTGAGCGTGCCACAGTGGCGTGTTTGGGGGCGCACATTCTGTGCTCCTTCACGGACGACTGCTTAGGACTTCAAGGAACCTCAGAGTAGAGGAGACTTACTGGCTATTCTTTTGTTGTTTTTTTTTTTTTTTTTACTTTTTTTAAATGTTTATTTTTGAGAGAAAGACAGAGCAGGAGTGGGGGAGGGGCAGAGAGAGAGGGAGACACAGAATCGGAAGCAGGCTTCAGGCTCTGAGCTGTCAGCACAGAGCCTGACGCGGGGCTTGAGCCCACAAACCGTGACCTCATGACATGAGCCGAGGTCTGCTGCTTAACCAACTGAGCCCCCAGGCGCCCCCCAACTGAGCCCCCGAGGCGCCTCCCAACTGAGCCCCCAGGCGCCCCCAACTGAGCCCCCCCCCATATGCCCCAAGAGTAAGGCTATTCTAAACCTTCTTGGAAGATGCCTGTTGAACTTGAACTCAGAATGTCGCTTGTCGGTGTGGAAGCACATTGGATGGGCCTTCGCGTTGGCACTGGAAGCTGCCCCGTGCTGTTCCCGGAAACAATAGGCAAGCGCTGCCTTTGTTCCCTGGTCTCAGGCCTGCGTCTGACGGCCAGTGCGGCCTCAGCCCCGGGAAGGGGGTGCCGGCATAGGAAACGGAAATCTTAGTGGAGCGGCAGCTCGTCCGAGAAGTTGGCAGTGAGGGGCTCTGGCGTCGGGCTGCCTGGGTTCGGGGCCTGCCCTGCCACCTGCCGCGTGCCTCTCACCCGAGGAGGCCGCTCAGAGCCTCAGGTGCTGTGCCTGGGGACAGGGAGGCAGGGGAGGGGACGCTGGCCTTGCCCGCGTTGGCGTCGTGGGGCCGCTATGACACTGACCCGACACATGTGTATTTCCCTGCAGCTTTGGGGGCCAGAAGTCTGAAATGAGTTTTCCAGGCTAAAATCAAGGTGTTGGGCAAGGCCGGTCTTTCTAGAGGCTCCAAAGGGAGAGTCTGTTCTCTCTCTCCCAGCTTCTAGAGGCTGCGCTCTGTGGCGTGCGGCCGCCTCACTCCAACCACTGTCTCTGTGGACCGGTGGCCTCCCTTCCGCAGTCACGCTTCCATGCCCATCATTTAAGGACACCGGGGGTTATTTGGGGCCCACCAGATAATCCAGGATCATCCCGGCCACCTCAAGGTCCATAACCTTAATCGCGTCTGCAGGTCGACAGGTGCTGGGGGTTCCGACGTGGGCCTGCACGGGGGCCACCGTTCAGCCAGCACTGCCCCTGCCTTGCAGGACTGTTAGGACTGAACGAGACTCACTGGGTCCCGGCTCTGTGCCCCCTCCAAGATGGTGTCCTGGGCGGTCTTCCCTGGCCCCGCCATCTGACCACCCAGCGTGCCATCGGTCATCACGGCCACAGGACTCTGGCATTTTCCGTGCAGCGCACTACCCCCGTCTTACGTTCCTGCTCGCTTGTTTCTTTGCTGCCTGCGTCTCCACCCCCGCTAGACCATGAACTCAGAGAGCAAGGCCTAGACCTTGTTTGCTCAGCGGTTGCATTAGCTCCGGGGCCTGGCACGGCGCCAGGCTTTATTTGTCAAACGTCTGAATGAGTGTCCAGACTCCGAGCCCACCACTGTGGTGGAGCTTTCTTCCCGCTTCTCTAACCACGAAAGCGTTTCCCCGTGTCCTGAAATGCGCCTTCTCGATCTCATTCTTCCTCCCTAGGTAGTGGTCTTCCGCCTAGCGTGATTTCCTTAACCAGTCCCCAGGGTCGGGAGGCTGTCCCTTCGGTGACCTTCCGTTCCCCGGGAGAGGTAGTGGCCCGGAGCAGGGTTGGGTTGGCCAGCCTCCCCGCTGGGGCGCGGCACTGAACCGATGAATCAGTCTGCCCTCTTTTACCTCAAAGGGTGAAGACGACGACATTATAGATTAATCAAATAAGCAGTGCGCTGCGCCGGTGCACAGGCAGGAGGCCCGGGAATGGGCTCTGGTTAGCTCAGAAAACTTGAGGAGGAGGGTCCTCTGCAGGCCGACGCGAGCTTTAAAGCCACACTGAGGTGGAGAGAAGGCTCTTTTAACTTCTGAGTTTTGCTTTAAGTGTCAAAATTTAGGAAAAGTCAGCTCGTTATCCCACGCTGTGGCATGTAGTTAAACCTTTGTGAGTGGTCAGTTCTAGTCGCACGATAGACACTTCTTAAAGTCACTTGCAGGCTACTGTCTGCCGGGAGAGATGCGCAGGTGTCTTGGTAAGCATACCTGGATGCGTGTTTAACACGTGCTCAGCGCATCTCTCTCTCTCACTTAAATTTGGTGAGACTGTGGGCTCAGGTCGTGTGACTTCTACAGTGTCTGTGGCACCAGGTGTGGGGAGGAAGCGTGGGGAGGCGAGAACCCACTCCCGCGTGTGAGCACGGGGCTTTACGGTGTTAGCCCCCTTTCGCTGGGGACCTGCTTCCAGGAAGCCGGCAGCAACCCCACAGGCCGCTCGGCTGGCTCCCGGGGCTCTTGGAAATCTTGGAAGCTTCTCGGGCTCTCCTGCAGGACAGCAGCCGTCCGCTCGCCGGTCTGTGAGGGAGGCGAGGGCAGGGGCTTTGTCCATCTTTGTTCCTAGGGCCAAGCACCATGAGTGCTGGATGGATGGAAAGATGGATGGATGGAAGGATGGAAAGAAGGACAGAAGGATGGGTGGGTGGGTGGGTGGAAGGAAAGATAGAAGGAAGTTAGGAAGGAAGGATAGAAGGATGGAAGGATGGGTGGACGGATGGAAGGACGGATGAGTGCATGGAAGGAAGGGAGGGAGGGAAAGTGACCGCACAGCTGCTGGGGTCCCCCCTCTGCTGTGCACTTCGTCAGCCTTCAGTGGTGAAAAGACCACCAGGATCCCCAGCCTCAGAGGTTTTATGCTCCCTTGAGGGAAATAAGTCTTCATCAAATAACCATGTAATTACAAGAGTGATTAGAGCTGTGCTGGGGGAGAATGGCTCCGGCTCAGGCGGGCAGGGCCGGGGCGCTGCTGTGGGGTGGCTACTTACGACACGACCTAGTCTCTGTGAAGAAAAACTCTGGCCCACGGAAGGTTCCAGGAATAATTTAGTGACCACCCATATCACATTCAGTTTATTGTGCCTCTTTCTATTTTTTATCAATGGAATCATTTGAGGGTGCCCGGGGCGCTCAGTACGTGAAGTGTCGGACTTTGGCTCAGGTCATGATCTCATGGTCCGTGGGTTCGAGCCCCACATCGGGCTCTGTGCTGACAGCTCAGACCCTGGAGCCTGCTTCGGATTCTGTGTCTCCCTCTCTTTCTGCCCCTCCCCTGCTCGCACTGTCTGTCTGTCTGTCTCTCTCTCTCTCTCTCTCTCTCAAAAATAAACACTAAAAAAAGTTGAATCATTTGAAAGCAAATTGCAGATAGTGGATCATCTTACTCCGAACCATGTCCGCGTATGGGTCTGGGTCTTCGGCGTAAAGATGTGCTCCTGTGTGACCATGCAGTGTTACCGCACCTGCGAGAATGACCAGTAATGCCATTTGACCGTGACCATGCTCCCGACCAGACCCCGTTCTCCTTTTCCCCAGCTGCGCCAGCCTGTTGGGAGCCAGCATCCAGTCAGGCTTATATGCTGCCTTAGTTATTTGTCCCGTGATTCTCTTGGTATAACACAGTTATTCTGCCAGTTTTTCAGGGCATTTACTTTTATTTATTTTTTTTAATGACAATGGGTCAGAGATGCATTTAACACATTGAGAAGGTGAGTAAGATGGTAAAACTGATTCTAAACGCATTTGAAGAGCTAGGTATTTATTGGTATAAAAACAAGAAAAGAATTAGAATAAGATTGTTAGGTTAGATTTACACCAACAGATTGGTAGGGACAGGAAAATAAAACCTTTTGAGTTGTTTTTTCTGATGGACATAAGTCTCCCAGTTAGTATGTCCCTTCACATTTTCTGGGCTCTAATAAAGTACGAAGTAGCGCAGGCAGAGGCTCCTGGGAAGCTGAGCGAGCTCCAGGCAGGCGGGTTACGAATGCCAAGTACAGATTGAGAGCACACCCCACCCCCAGTGCTTTTGTCTTCCAAATTCTGACTAGTTTCTCTTATGGCTTTCCCTAATCTGTCTTCTTCTTCTTCTTAAAATATTTTTTATTATGTATTTTAGAGGGAGAGAGAGCCAGTGTGAGATGAGGAAGGGCAGAGAGAAAGGGGACAGAGCAATCTCTGTGCTGACAGCAGCCAGCCTGACGCCGGGCTCGAACTCAAGAACCATGAGATCATGACACGACCCAAAGTCAGACGCTTAACTGAATCAGCCACTCAGGCGCCCCCCAACCGTTCTATCCAAAGTTAACCTCTCCCCGTTTATCCTCCTGTTACTTTCTGAAAACAGCTTTGCCGAAGCACAATTCCATGAAATCCCTCATTGCGTGCTCTGTGGTTCTCAGTAAGTTTACAGCTCTCCGTGCAATCCAGGATTCAGGTATTTTCCTCAAAGTTCCCCCATGCCTGTTGGCTCCACTCCCTCCTCCAGCTCCAGACAGACACTGAACTTGCTCACTCCCCCGCCCCAGATTTGTCTTGTAAAGAAATGTCATAGACACAGGACCATGCAGTTTCCTCCCTGTGTGCTGCTCTGGGGTCTGCCTGTGTCCTTGGCTCCCCCTCCATCCCCGGCTCTCCGGACTCTTCGCCGCTGCGTGTTCACATTGTGAGTATTTGCCTCAAGTCTCCTCGTGGACGAATGGTTTCCTTGCCCTGGGCAGGTTCCCAGGAGTGTGGTGGCTGCACCTGCCAGTGACTTCTGGAAGTTCCAGTTCCTCCAGTAGCCCCTGCTCCTCCTCATTGTCTTTTTGAGTATAGCCGGGTGGATCGCACAGGCTTCTTCTGAGTGAAGTTTTCCGGTGGCGATCTGGGGGTGCGGTTATGCAACCAGCCTGGGCAAGCCTGGTGCTCCGAGTCCGGGGACTTGTGGATTTCCACCACAGAAGAGCCTTGCATTGTCTCAGAATGAATTTGTTCAGCCCTTGGACAGTGGACCCATGGGTGACCCTATGCAGGTCTTAAAGATTTCTCTAAGTGGAGGTATCATTTATAAGCGGGGGGGGGGGATGCTCTCACCTCAAGTGCGCTCTCCAGCTGGGTTTGATGAGTGCATGAAAAGATACCACTTCTGTGACCCTGCAGATTGCAATGCCCCTTCCCAGCCAATTCCCCAGAAGCTGGCGTCGCTCAGCGTTCTATCGGGATGTGATTGGGTGCGTACCTGACCTCTGGACTGAACCAACCCTACTGAAACAGATGAGCAGCGGTGTAGAGAACAAACGTTGCTCATAATCAGCCCACGACCCAGAGGTTAGTCGTGTGACTGTTCTCTAGCGTTCCTGTTGGTCATGCACATTTCTTACTTCAAAAACCCGTACGCAGCAGAGCCTGGCCGTGGGCTTGGGGTCGTGCGGGTTCCCGGCGCGATGCTGCGGCGCCCAGACGCCGCGTAGCCCATCCCCTGGAGCGAGCGCGCGGGGAGCCGGCGCGGGACGGAGGGGCTGGGCCGGGGACCCCGGGTCGCAGGGAGCGACCGCCGCCCCTCGCGACTCCGCGGCTCCCCGCCTCCCCTCGCCGCGCCAGGCCTGACGCGCCGAGCCGGAGCGCGCGATCGATCCGCAGCGCGGCATCTGCGCGCCACTGCGCGGCCTGGCGCCCCCGCCCCCGCCCGCCAGCCGCCGCCCGAGGTCCCGGAGCCGCCCGCCCGCCCGCCCGGGCATGGAGCCGCCGGCCGCGCGCCCCTGAGCCCCGCGGCGTTCATGGTGAGTGGGGCCGGGCCCCGAGGGCCCCCGCCGGCCGCCGCGCCTGCGTGGGTGCGCCCGGTGCGTGCGTGTGTGCTGCCCACGACTGCTCCGGCGAGCCGGGCTTGCGAGGGGCCGCCGTGCTCCCCGCGCGCCTCCCTGCATTCTTTGTGTGTGCGGTTCCGCGTGATTTTCTCACAGGCCTCGGTGTCGATGGTGCAGCGAGAGGCTGAGCGAGCGGGGTGGCGGCGCCTCCGGACTGCGAACCGGCCCGCTCGAGATCGCAGCCTGCTTGCGGATTCGGGTCAGGCCGGGCTCCCCTCCCGGAGGCGAGAGTGGCCTGGCCGGTGATCCCGGGGGAAGCCTTTGTGTGAAGACGGGCCCCGACCCTGCCCTCGTCGGGTCCCGGTAGGGGGGTCGGATCGCCGCGGCTGCCAGGCTGGGTGAACCCCGCAGTTGGGTGTTCACGCGGCTCGCCCACCAGACCGCAGGTGAACTTTTGCATTGTAGACCGTCTGCAAGGGACACGACAGTTAGAGCGCTTCCCGCAGAGTTGCCCCCGAATGCCATTTCCGGTAACTTAGCCGGTGCTCCCTGGGACCCTACTGCCTGGGGAGTAGACAGGAGGCTGGGGAGGGGGGGCTTCTTAACTGCGAGGTCAGTACTCCGTGGGCAGCGGGACTGTCTTCTGGAAGGTCCGGACCGGCCCCCCTTCCCCGAAACACACGTCAGAACCAAATGGGCCTCTGCACAGCTTCGGAAGCTGCGCCCGCTCCCCCAGGGCTGGTTGTTGCAAATGGCCCGGCCTGGAACCAGCGCAGCGTTCCTGCTCCTTCGAGGCGCTTCACCGCGCTCCAGGTGTCCCCACGGCCCTACTAAGTACCGTACTGGTGGGAAACACCCAGGAGAGTCCTTTTGCAGTAACATGGCAGCAGAAATAACTCGCTGCCATTTCCTGGGCACCTGCCAGGCCTGTGTGCCTTCCGTCGACCCACTCGCAGTCCATCCATGACGGGCTGGGCAGAGTGAAGGGATGTGCTCAAGGTCACGCCGCCGATGGTGAGCGTTGAGGAGGTGCCCCGTGAGACCCAAGCCGGCAGCCTTCCTGGTGCTTCCCCGGCAGGCGGCCCGGGTCCTCCACTGGGCTGGCTCGCGGCCTCGTCTGGGTGCCGTGTGTGGTGACCCGCCGTGCCACCAGGGTCAGGTCCGTTGTCCTTGCAAACGGCTCACCTGGGTGCCGCAGACAGTTGAGTCAAGGACTGGCGCGCAGGCTGAGGCTGATGGCCCGGGCTCCTTCCGGGGAGCATAGATCTGCAGGCGGCCCGGGGCCTCCATTCCGCCATGTTCTTCCTGCCTTCCTACCGGGAACACTTCCTTTCCATCGTTTGAGAAGCTTGATCTTTTCCCCATCCTCTTAAAACACATGCCTGCTGAGGTCACCTTTTTTTTTCTCCCTTTGTCACGGCAGGTCACACACTTCAGGGGCCTGTGGGCCTTCTCCTCACCCTTGACACCGTTCAGATCACGCACATGATGCGGGCCCTTCCATGGGCTGCATCTCACGGGCCCGCCGCGCCTCACTCCGTTTGCTTCCCGGCTCTGCGCCAGCGCGGCTCCTCTCTCGCCAGGCCTGTCCAGGCAGCTCTAGGTGGCCTGGTGAGACCATAAAACCTAAAGCAGAGCAGCTTTGACTTGCATCATTCCCCATGATCCGTGTCTCTTGGCTCTGCTCCTGCGGTCAGGATGCCTCTGCCTCTCGGCTTCCAGGCCACTCCCACGGACCCTCTTTGAGATGTAATCCTTGATTTCCCGGCTGCACGCATCCTGTCCTGTCCTTGAGGCTTGCTGTCTCCTGGCACTTTTCATCATTGGTTTCGGAGCCTCTGCCGGCATCTTCCTGCCCCTCCCAGGGCCTTCAGGGCTGGGCCCAGGTCTCCTCTAGTGCCGGCCCCATGTGGTTCCTTCACAGATAAGGTCCCTTTTTCTTTTCCTCCTGCCTGCTGGATCTCTTTCGCTCATGGCCCCTGCATGGAGTGGAGGCCCTGCTCAGATGCCCTGGCATTTTTCCGGACCCTTTGCTAGGTCATCAGACCACACCCATGACTCAGCCCCTGGTTAAGTGTAGCACGGTCTGTCTGCTGCTCTGGCTGGTGACAGTCTTGTGTTCCCAGCAGGATGCGTGGTGAAACCCTCAGGGCGGGGACTTCCAGAAGAGTGGCTTGTAAGCTGTTCTGACCTGATCCCCCCCCCTCCGCCCCCGCCCCCAGCTTAGACCCAGTGAGACTGCACACTGTGACTAGGTATGGGAGTGAAACCAGCCGTCCTTACTATGTGGACTCCATTTTCCATTGATTGATTTAAAAGAAAATGTTGCAGAGACCCCTGAGTGGCCCAGTTTGATTAAGTGTCTGACTCTTAATTTTAGCTCAGGTCGTGATCTCACAGTTCGTGGGTTTGAGCCCCGTGTCAGGCTCTGTGCTGACCGTATAGAACCTGCTTGGGATTCTCAAAATAAATAAACTTAAAAAAAGAAAAAGAGGAAAGATTATCTCACCATGACCACTTCAACTGTTTGTCACCAGAACTTTGAAGAACTGTGTTCTCATCTCCCCCCGGGGCTGTGCAGGTCGGTGGACTCTAGCAGTCCCTAGAACGGGTGATTTATACGGAGTAGCTCCCATAAGGGTCCCAAGAAGAGAAGACACTTTGTAATGGTAGATGGGCCGGAGGCTGGGCCTGGCCCAAAGAACGGCTCCCACTTTAGTCACTGAAATGCCTCCCCGCCTCCTCCCAGGAGCCTTCACGCCTCGTGCCTTTTCATAGACGAGGCAGCAGGCGGACTGAGGGGCGAGGGGCCTCACTCAGGTCAGAGCCTGGCCTTGAACTCACTCGTTGCTTCCAGAGACCTAGCTCTGCCCCATCACACGCTGACCCTAGCGCTGGTCATTCATGGCCGAAAGTTGTTTTTCCAGGAACGTTTTACTCACTGTCCCCCACCCTTACCCCCCAAAGGCTCCTAAGAGTGAATAATCCTCTTTTTTTTTTTTCCTAAACAATGGTTTTATTGCTTGAGTGCGTAGACAGACTTATGCAGTGAGGGCAGAGGCTGCGAGTGACTCGTATTTCCAACTGGGGGAAGGGAGGACTTGCTGGGTCTTACGATCACTGAGTGCACACGGCTCTCGGTCGGAACAAGCAGGAAGTGAGCATCTGAATCCTCTCTGTCCCTCTCACGATGCCTTCGGGCAGCTGCGGCTTTCCTAATTAAATGGCAGATACTCCCAGGTGGATCCGGAGCGTCCCTGGGCCTCAGGGTTCTCGGGGTGTGACTGCCTGTCGCAGAGGGTACTTGGGCAGGGCCTTGCGGGGCCCCTGGGGTCACACCGATTTGCGAGGGAGCCAGGCCCTTCTTGGCCCGAGTGCCCGTCTGCTCCTTCACGTCCTTGGACGTCGGCCTCAGCCAGATGGGGGCTCTGGCCCCCTGAGTCAGGGCCCACGGGGACAGGAGGTGCATGTGACCCGTGGCGGCGGCGGCCATGAGCGTGCCGTAGGCACCTCCATGGGAGCTTCGGGAAGAGCTGGCCGTGGAGCGTGACCTGTAAACCGCTTCCGACGCGTTTATACCGGTCTGGAAAGGCTTTCCCTGGGATCTCAAGTATGGGCGGGACAGGCCTCCTCTGTAATTTTCTTAAATCCTGCGGTGCTCTATGTGATTAAAACAGAGAAGTGTTTGCCCTACATCTGCTCCTAACTCAGTAGCACAGGTGTCTGCCATGGCTGAAAGCTTTATTCAGGCTGACACGATTCCGTCACTTCTGCATCCTGTGCATGAGCGCATGAGTTCCGGAGAGTGGCGGCCGCTGTGGCTGCAGGACCAGAGGCCTGACCTCCGACCCCGCCGGTCACTGGCACCTGGGGGCCTCCACCCTCCCTTCTGCGGCATGGGGACAAGAGGCGGCTCCTCAGAGGGCTGGCGTGAAGGCTGCGTTCTGCTCACTTGCGTGTGTGAAGTCCTCGCAAAGGGCTTGGCTCCTTAGCATCTGCTTCTGCTTGTTGATACAGAGCATCTGAAGAGAGCTGATGTGTTTTTGTTCTGAATCAAGGCATTCGGTTACTTCTGCTGCTTTTTGTATCTGTGCTGTTTGTAGACTTTTTAGGGTTCCTTGACTGCCTGGCCCTAGGAGGGGTGTGTGTATGTGTGTGCGTGTGTGTGCGCGCATCACACGGCTGTTTCAGGCCCCAGCGTAAATAACACCCAGCAGCCAGGGCTGCCCCGTTTCGGGCACTTTGTCTGCACCGTGCCGCTTCTCCTCGCCCAGACAGCCCCCTCCGGTCAGTGCGGCTCCCCCTTCTGCAGATCGGGACATGACGCTTAGGGATTCTGCGTTGTGCCTGCAGTCACAGCCGGTGTTGGTGGTGAATTTGCTCCCACACCTGTCTGCCCCCAGAGGCCGCACTTAAGCCAAGTGGCCTCTTCCATGTACACGGCCCTCCTGCTAGAGTGTAGTCAGAAAGAGCCTGGGCTGGCGCAGAGTGGCGGAGTGGCCAGCCCAGCGCCTTGCCGGCTGTGTGTTTGGGGGCAAGCCCCTCCCCCAGAGCCCCAGCTACTCCATCTGTAAAATGGGGCGAGCCTGGCCATAGCGCTTGCTGCCGAGATGAAGTGACACAGCGTGTGCAAAGCACACCAGAGCAAATGGAAATGGGTGCCCACGTCCTGGGACATTTAACTTAGGGCTTGTCGCGTTGGGCCTGGCACAGCTGTCTCACCCCGCGGTCAGCAGATGGGACCCTCCGGACACCCCTCACCCGTGCCTGTTAGAGCAGAGCGAGCCTCAGAGGCTTCCTCAGCGCGCGGCTTCGGTAGATTGTCTGTGAAGTTCCAGAGTTGGACATTCAGGTGCTAGACTTGGAGCCCCCAGTGGCCGAGGCCATGTTAAGTCACTGCCGAGGGCCTGAAACCGCGTGTGATCAGATGGCGAAGCGACGAAAGAGCCTGGGTTATTTTTCAGGGCAGGCAGAAGTCATTGCAGTGTTTCAGTGGAGCCATTGTAAGCTGGACACCGATGTCCTCTAGTCTCGTGCATACAGACACGCAGAGCGGCCCTGCCCGCCTGCGTCCGCGGGCACTCCCTCCTTACGGCCTGTGTGTTTGGAGGGAAGAGGTTTTCCTTTCCGCTTTTCAGACGCCTCTATCGGCGCTTCTGGCCGAGAGAAGAGCTGCTTGCCACCTACTTACCAGGGACGCCCCCTGGCAGCTGCTGTCGGGAAAATCCGACTGGCTGTTGATTGCTGTGCACTTGGGGCGCGGCCTCTGTGACCTGGAGTGGGGTTAAGTCTCAGGTGAATGACGCACCTGTTTGTCCCGTCTTACCGGTTAGATCGCCTTCCCTCAAGCGGGGTCCCGAGAGCCTCGTCTGTAACTGACAGAAGTGTTGGTTCGTTGTCGTGGGTTTTTTTCTGTTTTGCAGAGGCCAAGGGTGCGCGCACACACACACACACAATTTCAGAAGCTGGACTCCTTGGTGCCAACTTGCTTGACTCTCCTGAACTCTCTTGTTTGGGCCTTTGGAGTGCGGGTCACCAGGTGTGACCGCGCTCTTGTGGCTGCATGCGGTCTGCGGGACAGAGGGGTTACCCAGGGGTCGGGAGGCTGCTTGTGGCACAGATGTGACAGCTTATATGACGGCTTGCAGTGGTGGCTTCATGCAGAGATGTTCAAGAAGTCTGTGTGTTCCTGCTTTTAAGAAAGCAAAACAGCCTTGACTACGACATGGATGGACCTAGAGTGTTAGGATAAGTGAAATGAGTCAGTCGGGGGAGACGGGCACCATATGATTTCACCCGTGTGTGGAATGTAACGAGCAGAACAAATGGATAAACAAAAAGCAGAGACAGATCTGTAAAAACCGAGGACACGCTGGGGGTGGCCAGAGGGCGGGTGGGGGCGGGGAGATGGGTGAAGGGGAGACGGAGACACGGGCTTCCTGGCGTGGGGTGAGGAGGGCCTGGGGACGGACGGAGGGTGCGGCGCAGGGACGCAGCCAGCTGTCCCGTAAGAGCGCTGGTGGGGACAGGTCACCACACGGGGGTGAGCCCCGTGCGCCACACGGAGCGCCCTGTGGCATCCGTGCGCTGTACCTCGTGTCAGCTGCATTTCAATTAAAAATACACATAGTGTGTATATAGGGGCGCCTGGGTGGCTCCGTCGGTGAAGCGTCCGGCTTCGGCTCAGGTAATGATCTCATGGTTCGTGGGTTTGAGCCCCGTGTCGGTCTCTGTGCTGACAGCTCAGAGCCTGGAGCCTGTCTTCAGATTCTGTATCTCCCTCTCTCTCTGACCCTCCCCTGTTCACGCTGTCGCTCGCTCTCTCAAAAATAAATAAAAACATTTAAAAATAAAAAACCCAAAATATATATAGTAAGTATATAAAGTATGTATCATCTTCTGCAAGACATTTTTAACCTCTTGCGTTTCAGAAACTATTTAAAGCTCACAAAAACACACAAACTGCCGTGAGACAAAAGGCCAGGGGTTTGCGGCTTCGTTGGGAGTGGGTGTGTGAGGCCAGGTGAGTGCCAGGACCGCTGTCGCTCTGGCTCTGAGTCCCCGGCGGCCACTGCAGCGACGAGTAAGCGAGAAGACACACCCCTTCCCCGGGGGAAGCCGGGAACCCCGGGCCCTTGTGCAGGGACTGCTGGGATGGCGGTCCGCGGTGACTGCCCCACCAGCGGGGACGACTGGAGGGCTGCGGGGGGCACAGTTGTCACCGCAGCACCCAGCACCGCAGGCCCTTTACTTGGCAGCTTTTCCTTTTGGAAAGGAAATAGTATATGAGTGCATTATCCTCACAGTGACTTAAAAGACTTGACCACACAGGGCTTCCTGATTCCAGAATTGGCCACGCCCACAGTCTCCCCTCATTTCTTTGTTCAGGAATATGAAGACAAGGCTGGAAGACCTAGCAAGCCGCCCTCTCCAAAGCAGAATGTGAGGAAGAACCTGGATTTTGAGCCACTTTCCACCACCGCACTCATCCTGGAAGACAGACCAGCGTGAGTCTTATTTTTCTTTTTCTCTAATGCCTACTTATTTTTGAGAGACAGAGCGAAAGCAGGGGAGGGGCAGAGAGTGAGGGAGACAGAGAATCGGAAGCAGGCTCCGAGCTGCCAGCACAGAACCCGGCTCGGGGCTCGAACTCATGAACCACGAGATCTTGACCTGAGCTGAAGTCGGACGCTCCACGGACGGAGCCCCCCAGGTGCCCCGAGACCAGCGTGGGTTTTAAAAGGAGCCCTAGAATGTTTGCTCTCGTAGATAGGTACAGAGTACGTCAGAGAGGAGCTGGGGGCACCAGAGGGAAGAAGAGTGAGCCGTATCTCATATTAAAAATGTTCCTCTTTATTTCCTACACTGACGTGTGGTCTCTAATAACAATAATAAGGAGCTGGTTTGGAAAATAGTCCTTTAACACAGAAGTTTTGACCCCGGGTTTTCTGTTCAGGTGGTTTTTCATTTTAATTCAGGACTTGGAAATCCGCACGTAGCCACTGCAAGTTACAGACGGGCCTGTCACTGCCGGAAGCCCCGGAAGCGTCTGTAGCGCAGAGGGGGCCTGGGGGGCAGCCCTGTCCTGTGGGACGCGCCCTGGGCGACCCGCCGCCTTCTGTGGGGCCTGCAGCCCGCGGCTGCGCCGTGCACCAGGCCCGCCTCCCTCCGGGCCTCTTGCGCCCGTGCCCGGGTGGGGTCGGTTTTGATGACCGCTTTACAGACCATGCTTGGGGACCTCAGGGAGGTCCAGGGGCTGCTCCGCGGAGCCAGGCCACGGCCGACCTCGCTTCGGTGTTGAGCTTCTGTGGGGCTCTGGGTTTGAGTGGAAAGATCCCACAGCTTTGAAAACAGGGAGAAAGGGAGAATGGAGAGGTGTAAGTGGTCCCTTAGGTCCCTGCCACTCTGGAATTTAACACTGATAAAATCGAAAGAAGAAATGCGTCTTCTGATGGAAGCTCGCGGTCCTTGGGACGGGTGGGTGGGTGGGTGGCGGGCAGGGAGAGATGCCCCGTTGTGCAGGACGAGCAAGGTGGACAGGGACTTGGAAAGAGCCCACTGAGGACCGCCCATGCGGCGCTTCGAAGTGGGACACCGCGCATAGGTGCTCAGGACCGCGGCGCGCGGTTGTGGCTACAGGAAACCAGATGAGCCAATAGTGGACACAAATGGAACTTGTGCACCCGAGGCACTGCCCGGGGTCCCGTGCTTCGCCGTGACTGGGACAGTGGGCAGCTCGCAGTTGCTCTGGAGACTGGGGTGGAAAATACCGGAAGAGTCAGTGTTTATCGGAACCACAGACAGTTCTTTTCTTTCTAAGGAGCTTTGAACTTGAGGCTCTTTAGCGTGAGCTTGTTTTCCGCCTGTGAGTTCGTACGTTCGGTTTATAAAACTGCTGTGTCTTTGTTGTCGTAACAAATGTTGGTTTTTTTTGGTCTTTGAGTTTGTCATTCTTTTAGTAAATCTTCAAGGTTTGTTTTTCAAAGACGTTTATTTGATATCTAAAATAATCAAAACGATTTATTTTTCTATCAAGAAATCTCCCCGCGAAGCCAGCCGAGGAAGCCCAGAAGCACAGGCAGCAGTATGAAGAGATGGTGGTTCAGGCCAAGAAACGAGGTAACGGGACTCAGGCGGGCTGCTTGTGTGGAGATGGGTTTGTCTCTGGAGCTTTCCCTTCCGCCTTCCGGAGCCCACATCCGAACCGTGGGGAAGGCCTTAGTGTCTTGAAACTTAGAATTCTCCACCAGAAGTGTGCCTTCCTACTGGCCGTCCTTCTGGTAGCTTTATTCAAGGTGATAGAATTTGCACAAGAGAAGAGACCGCTTAGGACAAAAATGCTGTCAGTGGTGATGCGCAGACTCCCTCCCCGCCCTGGGCTCTGTTTTCCTGATTTACAAGAAGTTGTGCTCGGATTTGATAAAATCCCTAAGAGTCCAGCAGGTTTGAAAAGTCTGTAACAAGCAAAGTGCGGCACAGCCCGTCCCCACAGTGGGCTATTAATTCCGCTGTGAGAAGGAAGGAAATTCTGGAAATCCCGACCCGTGCGGCCACACGGACAAAGCCAGAGGGCGTCACGCTCAGTGGAGGAGGCTGCTCCCTGAAGGACAGCTAGACCCAGAGTGGAAGGGTGGGGGCCGGGGAGGAGGGGATGGGAGTCCCTGCTTCACGGGGGTGGCGACCGAGGCGGGTGCTGGCGGCGTGCCAGTGTGTGTGTGCACGCTGCCACCGCTCGCACACTTGGGTATTTCACCACCGTGAAAAATACAGAACAGCACATATGAATTCAGACACAGGGTATTCCCCATGGTGGCTGCTTCCACCCCAGGAGAGGGGTGAGGCTGGGGCTTCT